>JADRCD010207723.1:8647-43168 GCA_019843815.1 Montemys delectorum
GATAGATAGATAGATAGATAGATAGATAGATAGATAGATAGATAGATAGAATGATCTATATTCGGTAGTATCTCAGTGCACAATGCTGGATGTCTCAGCTGGTCTTCAATATATTTGGAAACTGAAAGAAGTAGCCTCGAATGTCAGTGAAGAAATGTGCGGACAAAAAGAAATGTGAGGACAAAAAGAAAAAGCTTGCTTTTTCTATGTCATTATATGGACTTCCAGCAGTAGGCATTTCCCTGAGTAAAATATATTTTTTCACCTCAAGATCCAGATCAAAGCTATGCATCTCCCTACCTCAAAGGTCTGGACAAGAATTGGATTCATGTACCTAAAGCCAAGCAAAAAGCTCTCATAGTTTTTTTTTTCTCCCCAACAGACGTACATCAAGTTAACAACCAAGAATAATGATCACAGCTACTATCACAGAATAGATAGATAATCTAAGAGAGGTATGTATGGAATCATTGGAAGAAGAATATTTCAGACATGGAAATAAGGGCCAGAGTTTCAAGCAGATGCAAGCTTAGGGTATTTTAGTGGTAGGCTCACTGTGACTGAGCAAGTTAGACAACATGTGTACCATTTGGCAAGGCCACCAGTGAAGTTGTGACCTTAACTGGGCCTTATACTTTCAGGGATTACTGTAAATAACATGGTAAGACAATAAAATATTTTGAGAAAAGAGGGTACATCATTGTAGAGTTTCCTCAAAAAGAAAGTCAATGTAGGAGAAACAGCATAGAGAAGAAAGCATGGAAACGGAGGGCTAGCGAGCGGGATGTCACAAGACATGATGATAAAGATGTTCTACTTCTTGTGTCGTAAACATTTTGCTATCGGCTTTTAAAATATAACTGATATTCTTTATATGAGTTCCTCAGTGGTGCATACTTATTAATTGAATTTATGGTTTAAAATTTTTGTTCATATTAAGCTGACCTCACATTCTATACGTGGAAGGCAACTATCATATATTTCTTACTCCTACTGTCATATGTGGGTGATCCTCTACTAGGTTGGTCATGTCGACATAGGTTTACTACCATTTCATTTCTTCTTATGTTCACCTATATTTTGCTCACTCTCATTCATCAGAATGCTAATTTGTGTTAACTATGTTTCTGAAGAGTGCGTATGCTTTTATAATTTTCCATATTATTTTAATTATGCACATTCTACTCTTCCAAACATCTTATTTTATATGTTTCAGAATAATTAGCTCTCTCGGTGACAAACAGTGTGAAATTTGCAACAGGGTGATGAAAGTACTTATGTGGTTTATAAATTAGAGTCTATTATCGGACAAAGGAGAAATTAGAGGCAAGAACCTAGTTGCAGGAACTGAAGAAGAAACCATGTATGATGGCTGCTTGTCAGATTGTGCTTCTGCATGCTCGCTCTATGTTCTTATGCAACCTAGAACCACCTTCCAAGAGTTGGTACCCCTCTCAGTGTGTTGGGACCTTCCACATCAATCATTACTCAATAAACTGTCTCACAGACAATTTTCCCAAAAACACAAATGCTCACAGACAAGTCTAATGGAAACAAACCCCTAATTGATGTCCTCTCTTCCCAGATAATTCTAGTTTGTGTCAAAAAAAACAAAAAGTTACCACACAATTGTATCACCCCCTGCCGTGTGTGTGTGTGTGTGTGTGTGTGTGTGTGTGTGTGTTCTCATTAATATTCTTGTCAAAGATTTATGGATATTTTGTTTCCTTTACTCACTATGGTCCTAATTTACATTCTGGCTTTGACTTTGTCATTTTTTTCCCTTTAGTTATTTATGCCTTTCTGTTGGCTCTGCATTGCCTTTGCTTTCTGTGTCCTAGTTCCTTTATGTTACATATTTCTGGGAAGTAGCATCACAAAATATACTTGCTGCTATGTCTCATAGGAGTTTGAGAGTTTTTTTTTCTACACTAGTCTTAAAAGTATTATGATAATAAAATAGGAAAGATCACCAAGTGATTAGGAGTGTTTGCTGCTCTTCCAGAGGACGCACGTCAGCTCCCAAACACCTGTAATTCCAGCTCAGTGGAATCCAAAACACTCATCTGGCCCCATAATCACATGCATGTCCATCCGCATTTACCCATCCCCCACTACACATGTTGTTAAGTAAAACTAGGTGCTTCCGTACAGTAGCGCTTAGTGCAAGTGTGATGAATTGCCACACTTTTGAAGACAGTTAGAAATAAGTAGTGAGAAACATAATAGTTCTGCTTTTATTTTCTTCTAGTTCATACAGGGAATAGGGGGTGAGGTGAGGGTAGGTGGATGGATGAAGGGGTCAGTCTGGGGGCACTCTCTCAGGAGCAAAGGGGAGAAGGAATGGGGTAAAGAACTCTGGGAGGCATCTACACAATGGAGTACTACTCAGCTATAAAAAAACAATGAATTTATGAAATTCTTAGGGAAATGGATGGATCTGGAGAGTATCATCCTGAGTGAAGTAACCCAATCACAAAAGATCACACATGGTATGCATTCTCTGATAAGTGGTTATTAGCCCAGAAGTTTGGAATACGGGAAGAACGACCCACAAACCACAAGAAACTTAAGAAGAAGGAAGACCAAAAGGTGGACATTTCATTCCTTCTTAAAAAGGGGAACCAAACACACACAGAAGGAGTGGCAGAGATTAACTATGGAGCAGAGACTGAAGGAAGGACAAGCATATAGCTATCTCCTGAGAGGCTCTGACAATACCTGACTAATACAGATGTAGAGGCTCACAACCATTCATTGAACTGAGTACACTGTCCCCAATGAAGGAGTTAGAGAAAGGTTCTATGGAGCTGAAGGGTTTGCAGCCCCTTAGGACAAACAACAATTACTAACTAGCACCCTCAGAGCTCCCAGGGACCCAACCACCAATCAAGGACTATACAGGGTGGGACTGAATGTTCTGACAGCATGTGTATAGTAGAGGATTGCAAATTTGATCATCATTAGGAGGAAAGGACCTCGGCCTTGTGAAGGTTCTGTGCCCCAGTGTAGGGGAACGCCAGGGCCAATAAGTGGGAGAGGGTGGGGTGGCAGGCATGGGGAGGGGGAAGGCAAAAGGAGTTTGTTCTTGTTGTTTTTGTTTGTTTGTTTGTTTTTTGGAGGGGAATCTGGGAAAGAGAAAAGTTACATGTAAATAAAGAAAATATCTAATTAAAAAAAAAAAAAAAAGAACTCTGGGAGGGACACCAGAAAAAGGGACAATACTTAGTATGTAAATAAATAAAATAATTTAATACAATAAAAATTTAAAGTAAAATTTGTAAGTTCAAAAAAATCCTAAAACTATACTTAAAGGCTGATAAAAGTTAGTGAACTTATGAATAAACAAAATAAGCAAACCATATAAATGTAAACATGTCTAGTTCATGTTTGGAATAGAACTCCAAAGAAGCTAGCCTAGAAGCCCACTCACAACCTCTGTTTCAACTGGTCTGTCTTAGTTTGGTTTTATTGCTCAAAGAGACAAAATAATGGCACCAAATGTTTTGTTTTTTTTTTTTTTTAATTTGTTGCTGTTTATTTTTTTACACTCCAGATTTCATTCCTCCCCTCACCATCCACCCTCCAACTGTTCCGCATCCCATACCTCTTCCCTGCAGCCCTGTTTCCACGGTGATGTTCCCAGTCCCCCACATCCAAACTCCCTCTGGCCTCCAGCCTCTTGAGGGATAGGTGCATCTTCTTTGAATGAACACAGACCCAGCCGTCTTCTGCTGTATGTGTGTTGGGGGCCTCATATCAGCTGCTGTACGCTGCCTGTGTAGTGATCCAGTGTTTGAGAGATCTTGGGGGGGGGGGGGGTCCAGATTAATTGAGACTGCTGGTCCTCTTACAGTGTCACCCTTCTCCTTAGCTTCTTCCAGCCTTTCCCTAATTCAACCAGAGGACTCAGCAGCTTCTGTCCATTGGTTGGGTGCAAACATCTGCGTCTGACTCTTTCAGCTGCTTGTTGGGTCTTCCGGTGTGCGGTCATGCTGGGTCCCTTTTTGTGAGTGTTCCATAGCCTCAGTGATAGTGTCAGGCAAGTAACGCTGCTATCAACGTAGTGAAGCACAGACATCCACTGGATTGAGCACAAAGTCACCAATGGAGGAGCTAAAGAAAGAACCCAAGGAGCTGAAGGGGTTTGCAGCCACATAAGAGGAATAACAGTATGAACTAACCAGTACCCCAAGAACTACCAGGGTCTAAATCACCAGCAAAAGAGCACACATGGAGCGACCCATGGCTCCAGCTGCATATGTAGCAGAGGATGGCTTTGTGGGAAATCAATGAGAGGAGAGGCCCTTGGTCTTGTGAAGGCTTGATGTCCCAGTGTAGGGGAATGCCAGGACAGGGACGTGGGAGCTGGTGGGTTAGTGAGCAGGGAGAGGATGAATGGAATAGGGGGGTTTTGGAGGGGATAAAATTTGCAATGTAAATAAAGAAAACATATAATAAAATTAAAAAAAATAGTGTCAAGGCCTTGGAACATCCTCTTCAGCTGGATCCCACTTCGCTGGACCTTCTTCTTTTCCTCAGGCTCCTCTCCATTTCTTTCTCTGTAATTCAGCAACTTTTTTTTTTTACGAGACAGGGTTTATCTGAGTAGCCTTGGCTGTAATTCACTCTGTAGACCAGGCTGGCCTCTGAACTCAGAAATCTGTCTGCCTCTGCTTCCCAAGAGCTGGGATTAAAGATGTGTGCCATCACCGCCCTGCATTCAGCAACTCTTATAAAAGAAAACATTTAACTGGATATATTTAACAGTTTCAGAGGTTTAGTTCATTATTCTTATGGGAAGAAGAATGGTAGAACAGGCTGACATGGTGCTGGAGCTGAGTATTCTACATCTTGATTCACAGGCAGCAAGGAGAGGTTGTGTCACTCTGGCCAGACATGAGCTTCTTAGACTTCAAAACCTGTCCCCAGTTATACATTTCCTCTGACAAGGCCATACCTGTTCCAGAAAGGCCGTACCTTCCAATAGTGCCATGGCTTATATTCCAAACATTCACACATGAGTCTGTGGGGACCATTCTGGAAGATTCAGACCTGTCAATCAACAATCAACACTTCACATTGGCAATAGGCCCTCTATTTCCATGTCTTTCACATCTGAGTATTAAAAAAATTAACATATATGTACATATATATAACATTGGCCATATCCACTTTATCATCATTTTTTATTATATCACTTTTATATATTCATTTTAATCTTTATATTTCTCTGTTATTTATTTTCATGAGTACACTGTAGCTGTATTCAGACACACCAGCATTGGGTATCAGGTCTCATTGCAGATAGTTGTGAGTCACCATGTGGTTGCTGGGAATTGAACTCAGGACTTCTAGAACAGCAGTCATTGCTCTTAACTGCTGAGCCATCTCTCAAACACCATGTCATTATTCTTATATGACGAAAATTAACAAAACCTTGTAACAGTTACTTTGTATAAGGTTTCATAAGTAATCTAGAGATGACGATGTTAGGATAGCATACAGAAGTATATGTATAACTTGTAAGCGGATGACACACAATTGTAGGTAAGATTTAACCCTGTGGATTTTGGCATCTGCAAGACTCTGTGCTAAAAGTCCCCTGATAGAGTTTAGGAGCAGCCTTAACTTTATTTTTTCTTAAGAAAAATTTCCACTGTTGGTTTTATTTTTGAGTCTGCTAAATGCAAATCATGGTGGTTGACTTCCTTGCTGTAGCAAGTTTGAATAAATAAACCTTCGTTTATCGACTTTTTATGGACATCATTGATTTCCACATTTACATTAGTCACTTAAACTTAAAAGAACACACTTCACTTATTTCATTTTGTACGTGTATGAGACACTTCCAGATAATTTCTCTTGTGGATTTTAGATCTGCATAACTTATTAGAGAATGTCTTTCCTAGTGGAAAGTGGAGCAGCTGCCCCTATAATGCAGCTTCCTAGAAAATTGATGGGTTTATCCATTAGCTTTATGTTCAAAATAAGATACGAGTACTTAACATGAATGACTTCTAAATTTCATTTCATTGGGAACATAAGGGCTCATAAATGTTTTATTACTTTCTGCCATTGTTTCTTTAAGTATTATATCTGTTGAGATTAACTCATGATATGAAATGACTGTAATCTAAACTCTGGAAAATAACCAGTGAGTACACTGGGCATGCCTATAAACTCAGGGTTTGGATGGAAATACAAGGATCAGAATTCAAGGTCATCTTTGGTGTACATAGCAAGTTATAGGCAAGTGTATACTATATAATCTGTATCTCATTGTAAATAAAAAGCAAACAAACTATAAAAATAGCAACAGCAAAAGGAAAAAGACCAAATCTAGTGAACTTCGGCCTCCAGGTAAGAATACTTGTATCTCTAAAACAGTTCTAGGTGATCTTTGTCAATTCTTGTATTTCTGTGAAGAGACACTAGGACCAAGCAACTTATAGAAGAAAGAAATCTGTTGGGAGTCTTCAGGTACAATGATCAAGCTATGGAGATCCTGGCAGGAATCACAGCAGCAGACAGGCAGATGTGGTGATAGAGCAGTATCTGAGAGCTTGCATCCTTGATCCAGACGTGGGAAAAAGAGAAAGAGAGAGAGGGAGAGGGAGAGAGGGAGGGAGGGAGGGAGGGAGGGAGAGAGAGAGAGAGAGAGAGAGAGAGAGAGAGAGAGAGAGAGAGAGAGAGAGAGAGAGTCACTGGGGATGGTCAAATTCTTTTGAAAGCTCAGTGTCCATCCCTAATGACAGATCTCCAACAAGTTTATACTTTCCAATCCTTCCCAAACAGTTTAACCAAATGGAACAAGCACTCAATTATTTAAACTCATGTAGAACTTTCACATTGAAATCACCACACAATACAGAACTTGGAGGAAAACCATATTTACAAAGCTTGTATGACCACCAGGTTACAATAATCCTTTCAGTGTGAGATGCAGTTCTCAGTCCTAATCTTTGGCTCCCTATTTCCAGTTAGTTTTATATGATTGGTTCATAATTATTTTAGCTTTTCTTAACTATATACTCTCTCCCTTGTTACAATTAATTGGGAAAAGCTTAAATATATTTATACTAAATGTTTAACAATAAATCAATGTTATTCAATCACTAAGTTATTATTAGTATTCTATACTAATAATTCAGATAGATCTCATATAGTTTGCTATACTTCTTGAAATAATATGGTTTAAAATACAAATTCTAAGAATTTTCTACCCCAATTAATTTACCTCTCTACATAGTATTTTGAGCTGGTAATCATATTTCATATTATATTGAGCAAATGAAAGACACAAGAAAAAGCTTTCATGTTTACATAATAAAATCTGCAAAACAACTATGTTTGAAATATTCTTTTTTAATAGAAATAGAATAAATTGTTTTCAGTCCCTCCTCATGGCATTAGAAATCCTGAGATGAATTTAGACTCATCTCAGAATTTTAAAGCCCTTTATTATCCCTGTTCTATTCTGTATCACTAATCTCTCCCTAAATCATTCTCACATGCATACATAAAGTGATTTTTCTTAATTATGTACACAAGCACACACTCACACACTCATAAAATAATTCATACAATTAACACTTCAAAACTATGAAATTGTTTAATTGTATTAATTGTCATAAAGTGTTATTTTTATTACCATATAAAGATTGAAGTAACAGAACTGAAGATTTCAAAAGGAATTACTTAATAATAATTTACGTTCTTAATAAAAATAATATACATATAATTATGTGTGACATGATTAAATGACCCACAAATACTATATTGGGCCATCTAGTACCATATTTATTAATTCATATTTTTTGTCTTTTTCTCTCTATGCATATGTGGAGCCAAGGACAACTTCATGTATCATACTTCAGGAGCCTGTATCTTGAGTTTCTGAGATAATATCTCTTATCGGGAGCATAAAATATTTGTTGTGATACTGTTAGGACCATCACTGAAGTACAAGCTAGAATGGCTGAGATTTCTGTTAACAAATCGTAGATGAGAAACTGCATATTTCTTGTTTTTCTTAAGATTGCAAAATGTAATGTCTGTTTTCTGCAAACATAGAGTACGTAGACACAAAATTACTAAAAAAAAAATTGTTCTTGTACTTTTAGTGAATTTGTTTCCTGAGAGAAGAAAAAATATTCCGTTAGAGGTGTGAAAAGAGTAAGACAACACCACTTGAGAAATTAAAGTTAATGACATACTAAAAAGGTAGTGTCTCTAGGTTTCCTTAAAGTTTTTAAGTACCCTGAAAATTTTTCATACGTAAAGAAAATATTGCAATCAAGTTCTGCTTTCATTCATATCTACTGTTTTATTAATGTTGAATAAGATGATAATGCCTTGCAACATAGTTCCTTTGACTATAAGACTGCCTCTGCTTCCTTCACTCAGTAAGTGCAGCACAGTGGTTCTTGACCATCTAAATCCTTATATCAGTCAGTCTGTGTTAGAGTCATCACAGTTGCTCTCAGAATTTTGAATTATATCGACTTGTAAATGAAAATGATCCATTAATTAAAAACTAGGATGGGAAGCTGAGAGCTTCATTTCTCAATGTTTTAAAAAGGGTTAGAGGATTCTTTTTTGTACTTCAGTTTTTATTATTGCATTTATTTACGTTCCCTTCATTGCCCCCACTCTTGGCCAGCTTTCCCACAGTTCTTAATCCCATTCCTCCACCCCTTGCATCTGAGAGGGTTCTCCCCACCAGACTTCCCTCTTCCTTGTGGCATCAAGTCTCTCAAGGATTAAGGGCATCTTCTCCTACCAAGATTTGAACAGACAGACCTCTGCTATATTTGTGCCAGGGCCCTAGAACTGGCTTGTGTGTGCTCCGGGTTGGTGGCTTAGTCTCTGGGAGCTCCCTGGAGTCTGGATAAATTAAGACTGTGGTCTTCTTATGGGGCCACGCTCCCCTTCAGCTTCTTCAACCTTTCCCCCAATTCAGCCATAAGGGTCACTGACTTCAGTTCAATGATTGGGTGTAGGTATCTGCTTCTGTCTCAGTCAGCTGCTGGTAGGGCCTTTCAGGGGACAATCATGTCAGGCTCCTGTCTGTGAGCACATTATAGCATCAGTAATAGCGTCAGGCCTTGGTGCCCACGTGTGAGATGGATCCCAAGTTAATTGGATCTCCTTTCCTTCAGTCTCTTCTGCACTTTTGTCCCTGTGTGACCTCTCCTCAGCCAAAAGCCTATGGACTCAGAACTTGCCTTTGCCTCAAGCGGCTTGCCCACCTGGGGCGAGACAAACAAAGCTCTTTTGTCTGTGGTCATGCTATCTCTCTCAGAGTTCCTGCTAGGAGTCACCACCCACGGAGCTGCTGAACATCCCTGCCTGGCAGGTTCCTGCTAGGAACAAGTGTTAATGGTCCAACGAAATTCTGGGGTCCAGAGACTTGCTTTCATTTTTGTGAAATGTATAAATATACGTGATGTTCCTAGTAAAGGACCTTGATCAAATACCCGACTTGGTCTCATTCATTTCTCTAGCAGCCCGATTCCCCTATATTTCTTTTCAGGCTCCCGCTCCTCTTCCAGGAGAATCCAGTTTGCTTGGCTATAGGCGGCTACATCCCTGCGATTATTTTAGACAGGAATAATTCTGGATAAGAAATATTGACCATTGGTTAGTGATCCCTCTCCCCCGACTCCTCTCCACGTCCACTTTCCCTTCCAGGTCCCTCTCTCCCTCTCCACTTGTGATTGCTTTCTTCTCTCTCTCAAGTGGGACTGAGGTGTCCTCACTAGGGCACTTCAGCCGGTTGACCTTTTTGAGTTCTGTGGACAGTATCTTGGGTATTCTGTCTTTTTTTTTTTTTTTTTTTTTTTTTTGGCTAATATATAATCATTTTTAGTTAATGCTTTATATCTCTTGATTATTCATTTGTAAAAACATTTATTATTTAAACTCCAATGCCAATGCCGTTTGCTTAGTAGATTCTATGTCTTCTTTGCATTCATGAATCACTTTCAATGAATAGATTCTACGTTGTTTATTGTTTATGTCAGTACCTAAACAACTTTGTTATAGGCTAGTTGCTAAACTAATATATAGTTAAATAAAACTAAATCAACAAAATATATGTGAAAATCACTGTTGACTTTTCAGCTTGCGCAGATTTTGTGTGCTAGACATGGGATCTACGAATCTGAAAGAATGGGACAGACTATAGTCTGATACTGTAGACAATGTTACTTCAGTTTCAATGTACTTTTATATACAAATGTACCAAAGAAAGCAATGGTTTGCAAAAGGTTGTTTAAGTTCAGAAAAACATGTGAATAAATGACAGTAAGCACATGCTAAATATTAACAGAGCAGCCCTTTCCAAGAACTTTCTCGGGTCATAAACACAATTGCCTGGAGTGTAGTATAAATTATATATGAGAATATATGAAAACAAGACAGAAGGCCATTTCCAGATCCAGCATGCACTTACCAGATTGGGTTCTATAGCAATGTTCTGACATGCAACCAGAAAAAACGTATCTTGCAAATTGAATGTAAATGTTTGACACAGGAGACACAAAATCACATTCAAGCACAGTCCAGGGAGCAATGTGTACCTGAGGTAAAAGGCCTCTGCCTTTTTTTCCTATAGCCTCTCTCACAGCTCCTGTTCACTATGGGCCAGTCTTTTGACAGTGTCCCAACAGTTAGGAAGCTGTCGTAAGAGGGGTAAGAACTTATAAAGCTACCCCAGAATTAGCATGGTGAACTCAAGAACTGTGGTGAGGAGGTAAAATCACAAAGGATAAATGTTAAAAGATGAACACCTGTACAGAGGATGTGACTTTTTCTGTTTCCTGTATCCTATTCTGAAGATTTCTATTGTAAAAATCTCATAGCAGCAGCATACTGATTGCATAGCAATGTGCCTGGTTTCAAACCTTCAATTCTCCATCTAATGGTAAAATTGTTTAACTGTTAAGAGGTGATAGCTACAAGGAAGATAAAGATACCATTTTCTACCTTCTCCTGCATCATTAAGTTACCTCACGAGTGGCACACATTATTTAATCCCTCTTGCTCAGTTAGCTCAGGTGTAAAATTAGGTGGAAAGCTATAACTGATGGTCCACAGGAATGGTGTGATTAAAGATGCCCAAGCAAATTAAGTGAGATTGAATTTAAGGCACCCCCTGAGACTGGAATGAACTGAAACTAAACACTTCGTAAAGTCATTGAAGGCTCTATAGTTATCAGAAAATTACTACTGTAGGTCTCTTGAAGTTACATATTCTCACTTCATAATAATAGGATTAAAAAAGCATATTTATAATGGCAATTTGTTTTTAAAAACAATGCTTTACCTCAGTTTCCTGTTGGAAGATGTGGTTCCTTTGTTTTGCATATCACGGCAAGTCTTCTGAGATAGCTCTTGGTGAATTCTCTGTTGATCTAAGATTATTCTCCTCTCTCCTTCCTTCATTTTCTTCTCTTAGTAGTTTTTGAGTTTACAAACTCAACAGTCACTCACCCCTTCTTCCCTCCTCACTCTTATCTCTTTCTTCTCTTCATTCAGTGCCTTCCTGCCCTCCTGCTCTTCTTCTTTTACTTCTTTTTTACATTTTTATCTTTATGTGGACAGATTTATGACTACAAATCTAGAAAAATAATAAATTGGGGAACTTGAATATTTTTTAAAAAGTACAACATGTCATCTATGCCATAACTGAGACTAAAGACAAGAGAAAGAGCAAACCAAAATGAGAGACCAAAGGCCAACAAAATAGTAATTTCTTCAGTTTAAAGACAGAGTGGATTTCAACACCACATCATCTCTTTTCCTGAAAAACTAATAATTACTATACTTTTGCCAAGGATCTCAGATGAATGTTTTAAAGTTAAACATACAGTTTTGGCTGGAAATGTGAATTTGTTCATCTAGTTTTCTTAATTACTAGCGAGCTAGGGAGCTGTAGCTCTGAAAAACCAATGCATTCATTAAACTAACTTTTAAAAGTAATTGTGTGTTTAACTTTTGACAACATCTCAGCATTTGGAAAATTTTCTTGAACTTACCTGATCTTTAAGCTGACTGCATTAAAGGACACAAAACACTTAAAATAACAGAAGGTCCAAATGAGAGCAAAAGGAGATTTTTCTTCTAATTGGGATGATTTTGTCACACAGGATATCTGGTTCTACTTTTGCTTATATTGCTAAGCTCCGTGCCTCTGTGTATCTCCTGGAATTGATGGATAGATATCAGTGTACATTTAACCTCATACATATATATTATTATATATCCTCATATAATTTATGAAATGCCAAACCGTTGTCTGAGGGATTTTGAAATGCACGTCCTACCAAAAACACGATTGCAAATTCTATTAGATCTAGATCAAGGCAGATCAAATGATGACAAGACATGGGGATGGGGTCAATTTGAAGGCAATGTCTAGCTAATTGTATAATTCCCAAGTTTGAATGACAAAGACATTGTGTATGTGTTTTAGAGGCATAAATGTATTTATTAGAAAATCTTTTAGAAACAAATATTTCTTTGTTTTAGTAGGCCTCATAATAACATGCTCTGATTCTTAATAACTTGCTATTCCTTTCTGAGTTAAGCTACTATTTTTGTGGAAGAATCAATAATTTCTGTGTTCATAGTTACAAAAACGGTCATTTACATACCCAAGAACACTTTTATCTTGAAGTATCTCTCTTCAAGCCATCACTTTTAGATTAAGTGAAGCCATAATAACCAGGTTTTTCATATTCCTATAATAATTTCCCTTAATTTTCTTTTCTGTGATATTCTTCTAATTACATTTCACTGGCTCTTTTGTGCTCATCTCCTTCCCTGTCTTGTGACTGTAAATGCTGAGATTTTTGCATGCAGTATCCATCAGATTGTACATTATCTGTTCTGATGTCCTATTACCAGTTTCAATTTCACGCTTGCTCTCCCTATTGCATATCCTATGGATATGGCAAACATTTGATGTTTTGTTTTATGTTTTTTGCTCCAGAGGACCTCAAAATAAAGATAGAGATTCTTTTACTCTTCCCTTTGAGGAGCTAGCAAGGGCTTGATTCAGTGCATCTGAGCCTTTGCAAAAGAAATCCAGATGACTGCCAATGCATGAGCTCTAGAAGAGCCCTCTTCCAAGAAACTCCATCTATTCAGAGACTGAGTAAACTTTCTGTGTACCCCAATGATTGGAAAATACATATAATAATGGGAATGTGGCTACTTCTGTGGAGAAATTTGATTGCTGAATAAAATTCCCCTTGATCTAGTCATGTAGCTAATAGAGAAGATCAGACATGTATCCACTTCATGTGTGAAGTTTCCCAGAAACATTATCTTGTCCATTTGCTATGCTCACATTCCACATTACCCTGATCAACAGATATTTGCCATTCACAGGTAATCACATTCACTAGTCAAAAGAATTTAACTATGAGCCAGAAATCTTGCGTTCTTCTCCCTTTCTTGTCTCCATATTATAATCATCATATCTACAGTGTATTTTAGCTAGCTTCCATGTCTCCATCTCCACTGCACTCCTCTCTCCATATTCAGCACCTTTGTTTTTGACCTTAATTCTTACAACAATGTCCAAACTAATAGTTGTTCTTTAGAAATTCCTATGTTCATACCATCCTGAAAGCAAGAAAAGTTAACAAACTCGAGTATGTTCTTTATTTCTTACTTTAAAACCAGCCACACCAACATTCTCAATAGCATTCATATTTCTGATGAAGGCACGTTGGATTTCATAAAGTTTGAGCTTTCTCTTTAACCTCACTTCATGTTCTGTTAGCCAAACTTGAACTTCAGCAAAATCTTTGTCTCCACCTCAAAAGTATGGTACATTTTCTTACCAAGCTTAGTTTTATTTCTGTTGCTATGATACCATTCTCTAGATATAAGCAACTTCAAAGAAGGGATAATTTAATTTACAGTGACTAGTTACATCCTTCATAAAAGGAAGCCCAGGCATCAGGAACTTTAAACAGCTGGTCACAACATGAACATACTCAAGAGGACAATGACATGTATATACATATTCTTACTAATTGGGTTGCTCTGACCAAACCTGAGAAATTAAACCTCCCAGAATTAGTAGTTCTTCCACACTAATTAAAATAAACACACACATAGACATACCCAAGACCAATATGTTCTACCCAATACCTTAATGAGACATTCTTCCCAGATTTTACAGTGTATCAATTTGACTAATAAATGTAATCATCCCACTATGAAAACATTTTCAAGTGTGCTATCTTTGTTATTGGAAACATCCTCTTCCAAGACAAGCTGATCTTGGCTTTTTGCTGATCCTCACTTATTTCATTCACAAAAATGTTCATTAATATTACAATGTTTAAATATATTCTTTTCTATAAGAGGTGTTCCACAGTCATACTTTGTAAATTAAATCCTTCCACTCCTCTATTTCAAGCTTACCAGGTTATGTTTGACTTTTATTTATAAAAAGTTCTTTTTAGGTATATTCATCTACAGCTTTTTTGATATTAACTAGATTTTAGGACCTATGTTCTAATGTCTTGCTTAGAGTTGAAAAATTTATAGTCATCTGATAAATGTTGTAAATGAGTTAAATGATTGATAGACTAGTATTCTGCAATTTTCAAGAGAGCGTGAGTAGAAAACTTTGACCTGAAATTTAAAGCTAAAAAAAGGTTGTTTCTGGCAGATCATCAAATAAAATTTTCATTAGTTTAATTTGCATAAAATTTTATGTAAAAACTACATAAAAGAACATATTAAAACTTAGTTCCCATAACCCCATTTAAGATGTAAATATTTTCCAGCAACTTTGCTTGCAAAAACCCATCCATCTTAGTCCAGGAGTTGGCAAAGGTTTTTCATCTATGCTCTGAAAACACTTAATGCTTATTGGCCAACTTCAGAGTTAGTATGAAGCAAAGGAAATCTTGGAGAGTAAATGATTCTCTATTGCATATATTTGCTAGTCCGTTGAGTTCCCTATATCTTAGTATACAAATCTCCTGAGAAGAATGTTACTTTGACTCCATTTATATGATCATGTTTCCTAAAGGATGCTGCACTCAGCTTTAGTGAAAAGTTGGAATTGAAAATGTAGCCTTGCTGTTTATCATTAATATGTTGTACTTTACCTGTCTTTTGCATGTTCATTTTATATTGAGTCATCTTGTTTTGTTTAATTTCCTGTTTTAAAACAGAGACTTGTGTGGTAGCTATGGCTTATCTACAAGGCCAGGCTTGAAACCATGGAAATCGTCAGGTTCTGTCTTCTTAAGTACTGGAATTTCAAATGTGCTCTCCTTTGCCCTCCTGTGTGTTTCATCTTTCATATTCTATTAATTTGCATCTTCCATTTGGATTGGGCATGTGGAGGGTCTTTTGGGGTGCCTCTTAGCAGGAATCTGACATTAGGGCATGACAAAGAAGGAAGTTCAGGTAAAGACCTGACATTGGCCAAGGACAAGGAAGGAAGAATCTGATTTTAGGGTAGGACAAAAGAAGTAGGCTTCAGGCAAGATTTGTGGCTTGGACAAGGAAGTGGGCTCAATTATTTTGGTCATTATGACAAGCCCTTTTAAATAACTGTCATGGGAGTAATCGAGAGACTTTGTTTACTGCCTAGCTAGTTCCTTATTGTACTGCTTGCCCTCAACACTTGCATGTAGTTAAAATGGTATAAAAAGCAGATTGGAAAAATTAAACCTGCCTTCAGTCTCAGAATTGACTGGGGTCATGCTACATTGTTGCCTAATTGTCTTTTTATTTTTGATCTTCACTCCTCACCTGGAGAACCTGTTGACTGACTGATCGGGCTTGGTCATGGGCAGAGTTCTTTTCCTTTTCTTTCTTTCTTTCTTTCTTTCTTTCTTTCTTTCTTTCTTTCTTTCTTTTTTTGTTTTTTGTTTGTTTGTTTTGTTTTGAGATAGGGTTTCTCTGTATAGCCCTGGCTGTCCTGAAACTCACTCAGTAGACCAGGCTGTCCTTGAACTCACAAATCCATCTGTCTCTGCTTCCCAAGTACTGGGATTAAAGGTATGCACCACCATTGCTCAGCCAGAGTTCTTTTTCTTAAAGACAGACAGAATGCAAAATTTAACAATCTTCATGTCAATTTTTTTTTGCAACCTGATCATACTTGACATTCTAATTCATTGAGTTCTGATGAGAGTATATATTTTAGGGATATATTTACTGAGAGTTTGATACCTGAGATTATATGTACTTAGATTATATATTTTGTTTTAAAAATATAGTGGTTGCAACCATTATTTTTTGCCATCACAACATATTTGAAGGTGGCACTTACTTGACAATCAGAACTTCTGCTAAATACTCTCACATCTACTTGTTCAACAGTATCATTCAGGAGGCCATGTAAAGCTCTGTTTAAGAGAAGGGCCTGCACTCCTTTCATATCTCATGCAAGAATTTGCTATTCTCCCAAAGTAACCTGAGATATAACACACTGCTGCTATTTTTAGCATCTGTACATAATAGAAAAATTACAGAAATCTGATGTGTGAAACATGAGTCCAAATTGTAAAGGAGAATTCTTTCAATTATAATGGAAGAAAAAGTGGAATAGGTCTTTATTAAATAGTAAGTAATCACTCCAGGCACTTCTGAACTACATTGTTCATGAAGTGAACTTCCTCCCATGAGGCCAATCATGAATTCCAGGATGCTAAGGGCAAATTGATTAGACATTGCTTCAAGACACATTTTTTTTTTTTAAAATTGGAGTTGTAAGTCTCTAGTAGAGTCCTAGATCCTGGATTGAATCTCACCACAAAACCAAGCAAACATGCAAAAGACCAAATAACTCTAAAGATACATTTTTTTTTTTTACAAATGCATAAGCTTTGAGGATCACTTTGAAGCACTACCAAGATGTTGGATTGAAGAATTAATGAGTCCTAGTAAGTTAATTCTTTTATAAGACATTGCGGTGGTTGGAATGAAAATGGCACCCATCAGCCCATAGGGAGTAGTACTTAGGAGGTGTCATCTTATTGAACTAGATGTGGCTTTGTTAGCAGAAGTAGTATATCACTGGGGAACAGGGAGGCTTTTAGGTTTAAGATGTTCAAGCCAAGCCCAGTGTCTCTTTCTCTCTTCCTGCTAAGGATCCAGATATAGAAATCTAAGCTACATCTCCAGCACCATATCTGCATATGTGTCTCCATGCTTCACATCATAATAAGAGACTTCACCATTAGCCTCTCAAAGGTTCTTTTCATAATCCCAAACCTCAGCTTCTTTGAGTGATCCCTTCAGTTCTGGGCCAAAACTGCAAGTGAGGCTATACCTTCACTAATGGCCTTCCCTAGCTTCTCAAAGTGCCAAGCCTCAGCTGGTCTTCATGATCCCTTCATACCTTCAAAATTAGTACCACCTGGGTGATTCATATGAATTACCAAGTTCAATTGTAACATGAGGTACAACCTTGGCTATTCCTGGAACACAGCTTCTTTGTGCTCTCAGAAAACACTTCCCAGAAGATTTCAGCTCAGGGATGCTGGTATCTTCTTAACCACTGCTAATTTCTTAGCTCCAGCTATCCAGTGTCAATTGTCCCAGTAGTCCCTTCAATCCTTGACTCCAAAGCCAGAGCCAAATGACTGAAGTTGTCAAGTTCTGTTGGGGCTGAAACATGCCCCCCCCCACTATTTTCAATTACCAGCTTTCTGTTTTCTACTTCCTTTACTGCCTAAGCTTGGCTGTCCTTGAACTTTCCTTATAGATTGACGTTGAACTTAGAGATCTTCATGGCTCTGTCCCACGAATGCTGGAATTAAACAGCTGTACCATCATGCTTGAATTTAATCTTTTTTTCACCTAGAACTTACTCTATCCCAAGCTGTCCCTGAACTCAGAGATCTGTTTGCTTTTGTCTCTTGGCATTAAAGGTGTGTACTACCATGTCTGAGCCTTAGCTTCTCATGGTTACTGTTCCTCAATATCTAGATCTTGTGTCTTCCTTTCTCAAAATCTGGTTCACAAGTGTGCCCTCCATTTATGAACTTTAGTTCATTTCAGACTAAAAGTCCAAACTATTCATTGTTTATCTGTAAACACAAACAATGAACTTAGCTGTGTAGGATCTTGCCTTGAGACCACCACTCTCTTAATCTCTATCTCCTTGAACATAGGATTCAGCTCTTTTATTATTCCTGAAACACATATTTTATATTTTTTCTTTCTAAGCTTCCCATGCTTGATCAGAATGATCTTGATGTGACTAAACCAGAGAACAAAGTCTCTGCGGGGATTTTTTGAGACTTCCTTTGTATCTACAATCAATATAAATCTCTTTACCTTAGCCTTAGGTAGACTCTTCAGACAAGGGCAAAAAGCAATCACATTCTTTACCAAATTATCACAAAAATTGTCTCTAGACCACATAGTGAAATTCATCTCCACTGAAACATCTTGGGCCATTTCTGCACTGTTCAAATCATTCTCAGCAGCAAAGTCTTCCATATTCCTAGTAGGATGGCCCATTAAGCCCAACTTAAAGCTTTCCACTGCATTCCAAATCCAAAGTCCCAAAATCCAAATTCTTCCAAACAAAAATATGGTCAGGCCTATCACAGAACTATCCCAACCATGGCACCAAATTCTGCCTTAGGGTTTTACTGGTGTGAAAAGACATCATGGCCAAAGCAAATCTTATAAGGACAATATTTGATTGGGGATGGCTTACAGGTAGAGGTTCATTCTATCGTCATCAAGGTGGGAATGTGGCAGTGTCCAGGTAAGCATGATACAGGAGGAGCTGAGATTCTACATCTTTATCTGAACGCTGATAGAAGACTGGCTTTTATGTGGTTAGGAAGAGGGTCTCATTGGCCAACTCTAGGGTGACATACTTGTTCCAAAAAGGCCATACTCACTTCAACAAATCACCTCCTAATAGTGCCACTCCCTGGGACAAGCATGTTTAAATGAGCATAGGAACCTTTAAAGTTGGACAGAATGCATTTTTGCATTATGATATGGCTATAAGCTTATGGAGGTCAGGGAGTAGGATCTAGTGGTTTGAATAAAAATGGCACTCTTAGGACCATAAGGAGTGGCATTATTAGCAAGTACTGTCATGTTGGAGAAACTGTGTCACTAGGAGGTGGGTGCTGCAGTTTCAAATGCTCGTGCCAGGGTGTGAGTTTCTCTTTCTCCCTGCAGCTAGAGGATCCACATGTCCAAACTAAGCTACTTTTCCACTACAATGTTTGTCTAAATGATAAAATGCTTCTCACTATAAAGATAAGGAACTAATCCTCTGTACTATAAGTCAGTCCCAATTAAATACTTTTCTTTATAAGAGTTGCTGTGGTAAAGGTTTCTATTAACAACAATGAAACACTAAATAAGAGATGTTTTCATACTCTAGATGATGTCCCTTAGATAGTATTTCAGTTAATATAAGATCAGGCATGGAAGTATCATCATTTTAATTGTTTTTCAGAGAAAACATGACTCAAATAAAGCTAATATTAAAAATTTTTAGTATTTCTATTAAAATATGAAGCTTGAGATAAAAGTTTATTGCAAACTATACCACTGAATTCTGTTTTATTTAGTGTTTGCTTCCTGAAAATATTTTACTTGAATTTGTAACTTATGAAGGTTTCATTTAGAGTTTGTCTGATTCAGGAAAATTTCATGACTTCCTTCATTATTTTTGTTAAAATAGTGTTCAGAAGATATTGAGTTACATACTTTCCAGTATGAATTTTTAAAGCTATGTTTGGCTCTGAATATTTCTTGGTAAAAGTTACTCCCTATCTTATATTATTATCTGTTCTAAGAAATATGTTCAGTTTACTAAATATGCTGCTTTTAAAGAATGCCTCAGGAGTGAATCTAAAGATAAGACTATATCCAAGCTTTGGAGGCTTACTGGTTATGAAGATGTAGCTTCAAATTCAGGAAACCTGATAGTGCAGGGTTGGTTAGTAGGACAGAAGGAACAGGAATGCAACTGATCCTATACCTGGGCTCTAAAGCCAAGGAAGTAGAACAGGAGGAAAAGGAATCCTAGGAAGTTGTACCAAGCTAGATAACCAAAGTTCAGAAAGACAAACATCATATGATCCTCTTTATATGTGACTGTTAACCTTTACCATTAAAATATTCAAATTCCAAAGGGAGCAAATATACCTCAATAATAGGAAAGTAGAAAGGGACCAATGGCACTGGGAAAAGAAAGCTCTAATCTAAGAGGCAGAGGAAGACAATAGAACAATATAGAGTGAAGGGGCATAGAATGTAATGAGAATGTTCAAGAAAATGAGTGGGAAACACAAAGGCTGAACCAGCCAAATCCAAATTAAATTTCACATTAAAATTACACATGGAAACATATTCACTTTATTTTAGGTTTAATTCAGCTAATTTATTTAGCTAATTAAGTTTTCTGTTATTTGTTAGCAAATTGTCAACTGAGAGGCTTCTTGTGGTCTTTATTACTTTTTGTTCTTTCCTGCTGTAGAAATGTAGCATGTTGGTAGGGTTGTTCCCTGTTCTCTCTGAGATGTGATAACTTACATGGCATGTACTTTAGCCCTATGCTCTGTCTTCGTAGATCTGACTGAGCAATTTATTTTCAATGATTACAGGTAGGCTTCCTTGGAGCTCTCTCTTTCATTCTTATCATGACTGCCGTTACTTTTTATTACCTAAATTTTCTTTAATCTGATTATTTCAACTAGATTATATTAAAAGGTCTGGAAATAAAGAAGATGGTAAGTTACTAATTAAACAAAGAACTAAAATGAGACAGATCTTTCTATTGATACTCTTTAAAGAGTAAGTGCCATTGGGGAAGAGTTTGAAATCCTTATATAACAGTATTGAAAATAAAAAATGAATCAACTGTAAAGAGCAATATGGTAGTTCTTAAAAAAAAAAAAAAAAAAAAAAAGCTAAGAGTTCATGACCACATGCATGATCCAACCATTACAATTCAGAGACTATGCAGGTGTGCCTGCATGTTTATATGTATGTAGATGCACATGGTAGATATGCATGTGTATGGCTAAAGGTATAGAGGCTTGAGAAAAAAACTTCTTCAGTGCTGTTACTCAGGCATTTTCTTTCTTTCTTTCTTTCTTTCTTTCTTTCTTTCTTTCTTTCTTTCTTCCTTCCTTCCTTCCTTCCTTCCTTCCTTCCTTCCTTCTTTTATTCTTTCCATCTTTTTTGTGAACTAGGGTCTCTCACTGGCTTGTAATTCACTAAATGTGAAAGATTGACACGCTTGTGTGGCCCAGAGATCCTCTTGCTCCTGCTTCCCAAGCTTAAGAATTACACACACACACACACACACACACACACACACACACACACACACACACACACACAAGCTTGTGTGCATACATGCAAATACTACAACATGGTCACTATAATCAAACCATGATCACAAAAGGATCAATTAGTCTCATAGGAGATACCTAAGACACTCAAAGTCAAGATGGAAAGTAGTATCTATGCAAAAATCACAGCTCTCATCTTAAAAGGAATAAGAAGTAGTTTTATTGACGTTTACAGTGTAATACAATAAGTCCCGAATAAAGACAATTTCAGAATACATTGGCTAGTACATCAGAGGGACAGTTAGGGTAAAGATGTGGGAAGTTTACTATAGCCCCTGATGATATCTAATGGCATTATTGGCTTTTGGATTGATAGAATCCATTTATCTGTTTAGTATATAGATTTTAGGAGACTTCTATTTATTATTCCAAGATGTTTGCTCAAGCCCAGGAGTTGGTAAGGGATGGCTATTTAGCGGCTAAAGCTAGCCAAAGATAAGGTTATTAGCTTTATAACATTCAAATTTCTCTTCCCTGCTGCAGTTTTAATGAGAAAATCATTTTTGCAGATAGGGCATCATTTTAAGAATTCTCAATCAGAATGTCCTTAGGTGAATTGTCCAACAGTCAAGTGAGGGAACCATAAGAGACCACCTCCATTAGACAGACAGAGCTCCCAGTATGGAGATGGGGTGACCATCCCACCTCCAAAATTTCTAATCCAGAATACCCAGAATTGTTCCTGTCTAAAAGAAATGCAGCAGAGACTGAAGGAAAGACTGTCCAGTGACTGGTCAAATGTGGGATCCACGCACGGGTAGGTGCCAAACAATAACACTATTACTCATGCTATGTTATGATTACAGACAGGAGCCTAGCATGCTTGTAATCTGAGAGGCTCTACCAGAACCTGACTGAGCCAAATGCAGATACTTACAGCTAATCATTGGACTGAGGTCAAGGAAACCTATGGAAGAGTTAAGGGGAAAACTTGAAGGAGCTGAAAGGGATGACAATCCTACAGGAAGACCAACAGTGTCAAGTGATCCTGACCCTGGGAACTTCCAGAGGCTAAGTCACCAACCAAAGAGCATATATAGGCTAATCAGAGGTCCCCCAGCATATATATATCAGAGAACTACCTTGTCTGGCCTCAATTGGAGATGATTTGCCTGTAGAGACTTGATGCCCCAGGGAGAGGAGATACCAGGGGACGGAGTGAGAGTGGGGCACACTCTCAGAGGCAAATGTGAGGGGAAATGGAATGAAGAATTCTGGGAGGGGGATCAGGAGGAGGAAATAACATCTAGAATATAAATAAGTAAAGTAATAATGAAAAAACAAAGATTTCTCATTCATTCTAGAAAAAAAATGTTTTCCAAGTGCTAGGAATGGAATAAGTGGTTTAATGTTCACGGAATTTTAGTTTTGCAAGATGAATAATTTTGTCTCATGATTTCCATAACAATGTAAATATTCTTAGCACTGTTGGATTTTACATCAATTAACTAAAATGCTACCTCTGTCTTGTACAGAGCAACGGAAAGGATATTGTGATAGGTCACCGAAAGAGAGACACACATGAAGGAAGTGGAGACTCATTTGGGCACTTACAGGCAGTCCTCTGTTAAGATAACTGACTAGTCAGTGCCAAAATCCTGTGGTTGACGTTTCCAAGTCATTATGTTAAAAATACATAAGGACAAGCACAGCTGGAGACTACCACTAATAAGCTATATTCAGGCTTACACAATACTGTCATATACATTAAATGTAAAAATTATTCTTAAGGCTCATGTGTTAAAGAATTTTCCAGCCTACTAAAATGGTAGATGTGACTAATTAGGAGGCCATCAATGCATTAATCTATTGGTAAATTCATGCTGATGTAATTGGCAGTAGTGGGCCCTGGCAGATGAGCCTCCTAATACTATGCTTTGCTCTGCCTTCTCTGTCTTTATCTGTTTCTTTCTGACTAGGAGTCATGAGCCTGGTTGATTGTACAATCCTAGCACTCTGTTCCACCTTAGTCTGAGTAAGAATAAACCAGCTGACACGACTTGAGAAACTGAAACTGGGAAACGCAATGTCTTTCATTCTTTCTGCTGATTCTCTCTGCTCATATATTGTTCCAGTTTCTGAAAGGATAATAAATGATGAAAAACATTCCTGGATATTATCCAAGTGAGAGAAAAATATCTTTGTGGTTTTGTTTTTGTTGTTCTCTATTACTAAGATCAAACAAGGATGGACATGTGGTCAGCAGTAACATAAGGGAGATTAAAGATTAAATTTATGTCAGTGCAGGGATACACACACACACATATACACACACACACACACACACACACACATATATATATTGTATTTGGGAATCTCATAGACTTTATTCTTTATTTTAGCAGTACTTTTATTTTCTCAGTGGAAAAGCCATTGAAAGTCATGAGCTGAGTAAAATGTGGTAGGAGCATATAGAGGTTTTATTAGATAGAAAATATGAAAATATTTTCCTAGTAAAATGGAAAACGTATGCATTTATAGGCCTACAAATGTTACTAGCTGAAAGTACAAAATGATATCGATATTCATGGTTTGGTTCCCCTTAAAAGACATATTCATCTGCCTTTGCTCAGACACAAAGTAGGTTGGTTGAGGTTCAGCCAGGTAAATCCACTAGAGGACATATGTGTATTAGATGTGTTGGTGTGAGGGTGGTACCAGTCTTAAAGCTAGGTGCTGATGTGAGGGAAAAGCCAACATGCTCTGCAGGAAGCAAAGTGAGGTAGTTGGAGAACTCTGGCCAAATCCTTTCTGGGGCGCAAGTGTTTAAAATAGCAGTACAGTTGAAGTGTAGGATTCTGTTGACAGAAACCTCAATGCTGGACATTTTAATAGAACTATTTTTTTAGTAGTCTTGTGAATTTTCATCCTAAACCATTAGATTGAAGTTGTGGAATACAGAATTGGCACTTAGAAGCAAGGACAGTGCTTGCATACCCAGTGGTGTGAGCGAAGTTAAATTTTAGGATCACCCTGCCAAAGAACATGGCCCACTGAACCAATGATGTAGGTCTCATATGGACTCACAAGATTGAGGCAGCAAGCATGGTGCCCGAATGAGGTCCTCTGAGCATGTTATCAAGGTAGTGGCTGTTTTCATGGGAGTGGGCGTGTTCCTGATTATGGTGCCTGCTCCTAGGACTCTTTTCCTCCTATTGGTTCACCTTGTCCAGCCTTAGTATAAGAACTTTGGTCTTGTCATTCTATACCTTGTTCTGCTGTGTTTGGTTGTTGATCCTTAGAAATCTGATCCTTTCTGAAGGGAAATGGAGGGAGAGTGGATCTTGGGAAGAGTGGAGGTGGGAGGAGGAGAGGTAGGAGGAATGAAGAGAGGGAAAACTGAGGTCTGGGTGTATGGTATGGGAGAAGAATCTATTATCAACTAAAAGTGCAAAACAAACAACAACAGCATAAGCATTCTTTTCTGGACACCGCCTTAGAGGTGAGGGGAAGGCCTGAAAAGCCTGTAGTACACTTTGGATCTATGAAGAAATTAGAACATAAACATGAGAGCTAAGTACATTAGATAGCAAATGATAAGTGCCTTATACTTCACATCAAGGCAGAATGTATCCTATTAGTCTAAGAAATACAGGAGTTTTGGAGGGGCATTTAAATGAGTAGAGCATAATTTAGCATATGGTCACTGGAGAGCAAGGAAATAGGGAAGAAGAGCCAGTATCAACAATAAAGAGGTTATAGAGTGAGAGGTTGAGGGACTGATCTTGAGACACTATTTATTACTGGAGAGATGTGAGCAAAAGTCATCTCACCCAAATGAACTAACGTCACAGCAAATATAGATACTATCAAGTCCAGCTGGGCAAAGCAGTGAGTTTCATTTAGGATACTTAAGGAAATATGTGAGGAGTTACACGAACAGAAGGAACTAAATGAGAGTTGTATCACCGAAGCCCTTCCCGACATGAGTGAAGGCCCACAAAAGCTTGAGCATGGACCACACTGCACATCCTCTAGAGAGCTCACCAGGTGGACAGGATCCTTTCCAGCTAGCTCCTTTGGTTTGAGTCTCTTCGAGGGGCTCAGCCTGTCTTTGTTTCTTCTAGGCAGATTGGGTAGTCTCTGCTTCCTCTAGGTCGTCTTTTACAGTTTGCCTTCCTGAGAAAGACTAAGGGTATCTTTTAGTACTGTAATATGCTTGGGAAGGGAGGAATTGGATAGTGAATCAGGTCAGTTTCACAGACTTGCTGAAGAGACTTTCTGCCTTAAAGAACCGCTTCTCAGGATGAAGCATTTCATCTTTCTATAAACACCCTGTCTTAAAATTTTCTGTTCTTTCACCTTCTCTATTATACCTTATGTCCTTTGATGTTTCCCTCCAAGGTGCAATGAATTTTCTACACAATAGGACTGATGGCAAAAAAAGTTGGATGAACTGTGTCTGGATCGGGCTATGAAAAATTTAAGAGTTAAAATAGTAAAATATGGTACTGGAGATACGGCTTAATGGTTGAGTGTTTTCTGCTCCTGTAAGTCACCTTGTTTTAGTTGATCTTCAGAAGGTGTCAGGTAAACTCCCAAAGGCATAGAAAAGTGCACAATAAGCAATTAAAATACTGAAAATAATATAGAACTAATGTAATAACTAAGAAAAATATCATGGGAAAAGAAAGCAGGTCATTAAGAGAGGGAAATTTCAAGCTAATAGAAGACAGCCATGCACCTATCTCAGTGGCCAAGCCAGCCAGGGAATGTGAGGTTCTAGTTTAGTCCCTGAGTCTGTTGCACAGAAATACATCATTCAAGCATTTAAATAAAGATACATTATGTGTTTGAAAATTGTCTGTACTGGTCATTTATCTCATTGCTGTGAACAAACATCTGACCAAAACAAATAAGGAATAGTTATTTCTGCTGCAGGTTCACTCTACTGTTCATTATGGAGGAGAAGGCAGGGGACAGAAGCTTATGGCACTTGGTCACATGATTTCCACAATCAGGAAGCTGAGGTTGATGCATGCTGGTCCTCAGCTTGCCTCCCCCTTCTATGCAATCCAGATCCAGGCCAGAGGATGGTGATGCTGTGTTTCCTACCTATTGAAATTCAGAAACTCTGTAACAGACTCAGAAGTTTGTCTTCTGAATGACTGTAGATCCTATAAAGTTTATGGTCAATATTAACCAGCACAGAATTTGTTAAATAGTTTAGTTTATAAGCAAATTAGGAATATTTAGAGAAACTCTGAAAACACACACACACACAAACAATTTGTTTTATGCATATTACATGCATTAGTTAAATGTAAACCAATAAATATTAACAGACATGAACAGGCCTCAAGGCAGTATACTTTTGTTTTATGTCTTCAGTAGCAATAATTTCTATTTGTTCATAAAGAGAAAACCTATAAATCATATATGCTGGTGCTTTTGTCAGGATGATATGTGTATTATCCCCGTCTTCTTAAATCTTACACAAGCTTTACTCTAGCATGAGCACAGCTGCTAAATCATTATCCACTGCATGAGTAATTGTTGCAGATGTTTGTGTTGATTAATGGAGAACAGCTATATTTATGGTGGTTTCAGTGTGGCAAGTACACCATTATGACTGCTCAAAGCACAAAGATACTGTGCCGTGATGCTCTGATAGGAAGCTGTGTGTGGAGGTGATTACCCGCTACTTTAGATCTGAAGGATCCCTTTCCAATGCTGCTCTTTCCTAACAGCAAAGGGATCTTACTCTCACCATACATACTTGATAAAAGGAATATGTTACCTTTGTACGTTACATAGCTGAGGGCATTTTAATTTTACCAATAATATTCTTCTTTCTTAACACTCAACCACAAATGTAGTATCAGCAAAAAATTGGTCACCAGTAAGTGATAATTTCATAGCCAGTTTCTTAATATTCCATGCTGTTGATTAGTTCCTGATTTGCCATTATATTATTTTTTAACTTACTAAGTCAATCATTAGGGAATGAATGAGGAGGTAGAGCAGCTAGGTCAAACAGGAGCCGGCATAGCATTTAACAAAGCACATTTACAAACATTTTGCCCATTAATTAGCTTTCCTGTTTTGATTCTTACCAGTTTTTGAAACATTAGCCCTTTCAATGGCTTTGATATGAATGGCGTTCCAGGACAAAGGAACTCTCTTGAGCCACAGAGAAGCTGAATACCTTATAGTGAAGTGACTTAGCCTGGATAACTACCCTTTATAAGTTTCCTAAGTTCCCCAGAATGAAGAAAATAAGGAAAGAAGTCATTTCAATAGCTATCAAGCAGTAGAACCATATTTAACAGCTCCCTTTACATTTACTTTCCTAAATTCAAATTGTCTTTATGAATCAAGATTAGAGAGAGCTGGTGTTTTTCATCCTGAGCAACAAATCACTATGCACACTATCTTGATTCCATGGTGACCACAATCCTAGGCATCAAATGATATGGCAAATACCTGATAAATGCTTAGTGAATTACTAAGGTCTTTAGGCAGATTGTCAGGTTTCTAACAACTGAGGTGTTCTAATGCTCTTAGTTAGAAAGAAAGAGATGCAAATACCTCTTTTCTGTGCTTCATTTCCTCGCCAATATGGCCACTTCCATGAAATCAGCTTCCTTAAATACTTTGTCTCATTATCATCCTGAAGTAGAAAAATAAATATTGAAGAACATGGCTTTGTCAGATACAGTTCAATTCTCAAACCATTAGAAATTGTAAGATGATTTTAATTTTTTTCTCACAGAAGCAGTTTAGTCTCCTATGGGATACCAACACTGTTGAGTAAAGTCAGAAATGTTCCACTACTAAATTTATGCTGTTTATATTCTCTGAGCAAATTCTTCAACAGTAAGACTATTTTCAAGATGATACAAGTACTCTACAGATAATACTGATCATGTACAATATAAACCCATAGAAGAGCCAGGACTGAAGCACAATGCTGCACTCTGTGCTCTTGAATGAAGAACACTAAAAGATACAAAGCAAATCAAGGAAGAGAAAGGGGATGGCAATCTAGTCATGCAAAGACAGCCAAAGACCACAAGGTAACTTCTTTCATATGTTCACATTGGACACTTGAACAAACCTGTTCCCCTTTCCAATTTGCTTTCCTCTTCCCTACAGTGAAGACAAATGATGTTTAGCTATTTAAATCTACAAGAAGATATAAAGCTGAAACAAGTATGGATGATACTAATTTGAAAACTGAGGTCATAGCCAATTCATATATTCTTACACTGCCTAGGAGGCTTCTAGTTCACAAGGAAAGTCAGAATGAGATCTAACTCCTACAGAGAGGATCTTTAGGAAAGGGATGCAAATAGAAGTTACCACGCCCCTGTTCTTCCAGAAGGATACAGGTCTAATGAAGAGGGAAGATATATGCTGTCTCCATGCATTTGGGAGTAGCAGGGATATTGAGAGAGCTTGGTGTACAAAGTCCTGAAATACTCCCTAAAGAGCCAACCTATAAGGGATTGAATTCATCCTATTCAACCATGGTGGCAGTTTGAAGACTGTGAGAGTTTCACGTTGAAAAAAATGTACACATGGGAGCTGAACAACACTCTACTCAATGACAACTTGGTCAAGGAAGAAAAAATTCTTGAGAATATTTAACGTGACTGATAAAGGAAAAAAATTAGTCTAGTATAACATATTGTGCTGGAACATGGTATAAAATATTCGTAGTGATAATTAGGAAGCAGAGGAAGTGGGAAGGAATTCATTCCAAGGGCTGTTGACAATAGGGTTTGTAGCAGAAACAGCAGCTGCTCCAGCCTGTGGGGATCCCCCCAGGGGACAAGGTTTTGATGAAGTCCTAGTGAACTCTTCCAACCAAGAAGTGTAATCATTTAGTCCAAACCTGATCCCAGGAACCTGGACCATTGCCATAGATCAAGCAACTGTCATTTGGCAGTTGTACTTGACGCAATTGCCTGCTGGGTGCCTTCCTGTGTTATTTACTTCCCATGTAGTGGGCTTGGTTTGCTGGCATACTCCTTGCTCAGCATAATTCCTGGATTTGATGTCCTCGCCTCAAATGACGATGGCCATAAATTTGGCTAACAACATTTCCAGTTTGCAGATTAGGAGTCTATGAGAGAGGAGGAGACAGGTAATTGTCAACACTGGGCAGCAAATGAACACTTTTAAGCAAAGCTAACAGTTCCTTTGGCACCACGTTAAAGCTGAGGAAAGCTGGCCAGGCAGTAATGCAAGCCACTGCACCTGAGCAGCGAACATTTTGACTGCTTATGGAATCCTTCATATATATATATATTTTAATACACAGAAATGCTAGTTTCTGTTGATAGCAGTTGCTAGTTTGTAACATCATAGTTTTAGGTAGAGTAAGAAGAAAATGTGTGTTTACTAATTAATTTAGAAGTTTACAGAAGTCTTGCAAAATGTAAGTAAAAGTACATCAAATGAGAAATCAAACCTGTGTTTTGGCTTAAAGACGGGCATGTGATTCAAAGTTTAGAATCAAATCCCAGCCTATACAGGATTAGCTATGTGAACTTGCTCAGCTTCTAACATTCTATATACCTCCATTTATTTACCAATTATATGGTAGCAACAATTTTACCTGTGACATCATATATTTTTAATTTATTTGTTTAACATGGTTACAAGGCTTAGTTTACCTCAACCTCATCTACCTAAATATATGTTAGAGGGATGTTCTGAACTGAAATCAGTGGTGATTGTGTCTCAAATTCACAAACTGCTTAGGTGAATACATTTTTCCACATTACTATGTCAATTTATATTCAAAGGATATTACTTTTAAAAGACAAAAGAGTCTTCTGGCATAATCCAGGGAATACTTTTAATTTATGATAAGATGTCATATGATATTATACATGTGTTTTAAAGTAGTTTCATTAACGGGGAATCTCTTACAGCATACTTTCTCATGCTGTTAATATCCAGGTATAGGATGGAACTGCACTTGTTAGACTTTGTAAACACTCACACATGCCCATAAACTGGCATGTAGACAGAGGTATGCTTTGATAATGCAAGTCTGACCCATATGGGAAATTGTTGTTTACAATTTCTTGTGTATCTGAAGTCTTGGCGTCTTCATCATGTCATTAAGGCACATCCACTCTGGGCTTTCTTCAACAAGAGAATTAAATCTGACTATAAAGATGCTGTCTTTATGTTTTCCTCCTAGGAGGTGATCTTTATGTGCTAGAAATTCTATGTCAGATAAAAGTAATTCTGTTTATACGGGTTTCGGTAGTGTAACTGTGTTTTAGAGGTGCTATTACGCATCCTTAACTCTATTTTGTCAAAACTTCATTAAGACTCTGTACACTGTGTTGCTTGTTGACTTCCCTGGCTGGAATCATTCTTTCTATGTCATCCTATCATTGTCTAAAAATCAGCTCTGCCCAGTGCCAGTGCAGAAAGAGAACCAAAAGACACTTCTTGTGGGACTTCCCTGGACTCTGCTGAGTATATCTTTTCTGTTTGTATCTTTTCAGTGCAGGAAACGTCATGGTTATTTCAAATAAGCTCAATTCTCCTGATTAAAACATGGATAAGAGCACCATTTGTAAGATGTCTTGACTTAGCACTAGTGACAAAAATGTAATGATTTTGGAGGCTGCTCAGTAACGTTCCTGATGGCTTTCATACCTTTGTGTCCCATTTTACTGCTGAGGATCTTCAGAACATCAATGAAGTTCAAAAATAATTTAAACATTACCATCATATCCATTTTCTTTGCAGACATTTTTGATGGTCTACGTCCCAGCAGAGTCTATAGGAAGGCCTAGTATAAACTCAAGCATAACTAGAATGGGGATCCTGTGTTTCGTTCTGCTTTTCCCTTATGAAAGAACCTCAAACATAAGCAAGTTCTTAACAATCACCCAAATCACATGTATGAGACTCAGCTACAAAAAAGAATGAGATTTTATTTCTCATAAATTGTCGGACTTTTCTTGATGACAGTTGGTATTGTTTTATATGCACTCATTTCAAAATGAAGTATTTTCTTTATCTTGTGTTGACTATTTTAATATTAACAAGAATTTAGAAACAAATTTCTGCTTTTTTCTCTTTAAACCATATTTGCCTTTCTTAGGCACGTACCATGGCTTAAAAAACAAATAAATGTGCCCTGTCATAAAAAGGACTGACTTCATGCTAAGTAGATTTTATTCCTTCACATTAGGCTTTTGGCAACTAAAATAAACACTTCATTGATTTTATGTCGCCATCTCTCAGACAAGAAAACAATGAGAACATAACAATGCAAGCAGTCTTAGAAGTTCGTTTTCTAAGCAAAAGGATCAGTAATAAAGCCAGGAAGCTCATTTCTTTTGAATCAATCCATTTTTAATGTCTTCTTTGATAATTAAAATGCTAATTTAAGTCACCTGTATGGAATGATTCTAAATTTTGATACTGTATTTATAAGGATTTAGCATTTTAAATATAACAGCAATTTATGTTTGTTATTTTCATATAGTAGTTATACATGTAATTATATTATATGTATGTTTAATATTCTGCTATAGTTACTAGAATATATTATCACAAATCTGATGGCCGAATACAGAAGAAACTCCTTATCTCACAGCTCAACATTCCAGATGTGTGAATGGACATTTCTTGACCTGGTATTGCTATGTGCAAGTCTCTTCTATGGTTTTTTGGGAGAGACCACTCCTCATCTCTTTTACTTTATACACTAGGTAGTCCTAGGCAGAAAGATCATGAGTTCAAGGCCCTTGTCCAATTAGGGGATATTAGTAGCATGGCTTGGGTAGGATACATGATAGCCTATCTAAAACCAAACAAACAAAACAGCCAACCTACATACATTTTCACATTCTTACTTGAAAATCCCTTCTCTCTTTTAAAAAGCATCCTTCTTTCTGCCCACTATAGGGTATATCCTTCTAACATTCAGTTTTAAGACCTTATTAAAATAAGATTTATTTACCATGTTTGTTAACATGTTTAATTGTGTCCTTATTGGTCTTAAATGGCTTTGTGTCTGTTTTTGTTTATATGTGAGTGTCGGTAAGAATCATATCCCAATTGTTGTATGTTCTGTAAATGTCACATACAACCAGAAATATTGAATGCAGCAGTTATGTTATTAAATTATAAATTTCATCAAGAAGCTTTACAAGAAACCTCTGATTCACTAAAACAAAATAGAAAATTGTTATATGAACTAAGTCTTAGATTCAACAAAGCTGAAACAAGAAGCTAGGACAGAAGATAAATGAAAGAAAATCAGGGGACAGGGGCCATTGTGGTGTGAGGATACTGCTTGTTTACATGCAAACATGTAAACAGCATGTAAAGAAAAGGGAATAAAGTGAATGTTTGAAAAGCTTCTGGAATACTGTTTAGAACTGCTCTAGGACAGGAATGATTAAGATATACTATAACCACATAAACCTGTCACAACATGACTATAGTGGTACCATAGAACTCTAAAGATCTCTGTGTAAACTGTAGGAAATATGTAAATAAACAATCACTAGATTAACGAATATCATAAAGCACACAGTTGCTCCATTGTTCCTTGATTCCATCTTAGTTTTTTTAATTAAACATTTTATTCATTTACATTTCAAATGATATCCCCCTTCCTGGTTTCCCCTCCACAAACCCCCACCTTATCTCCACTCTCGCCCCTCCCCTTAGCACTCTCTGAGGATGCTCCTCCACATACTCACACACTACCTCCTCACTCTAGTATCCCTCTATACTGGGACATCAAACCTACATAGGACCAATGGCCTCTCCTCCCATTGATGCCAGATAAGACCATCCTCAGTTTTTAAAGACATTTCTTTTCCCTTGGAAAAATTTTATTTGAATTTAAAAGAAAAACTCATAGTGTAGAGAAGCTCTTTCACAGCAACTGCCAATTTCAGCAGGTCCTGAAAAAGAGAGAGAGAGAGACAGAGATAGAGAGAGAGAGAGAGAGAGAGAGAGAGAGAGAGAGAGAGAGAGAGAGAGAGAGAGAGAGAGAGAGAGAGAGAGAGAGAGAGAGAGAGAGAGAGAGAGAGAGAGACAGGGAGGCAGAGACACAAACAGAGAACCCAAACCCACCATATCCAAAACTGTTTCTGTGACCAAAAACCTGAAATTAGATAGGCAGGGTTGTAAGATAAAACCAAATAATACTGGTCTCAAAAAGAGAAAAAGAAATGCAGTGATAAAATGACTTAGGGACTTGAGGGAGGGAAAGAAGGAAATATGATTAAAATATATTTAAATTAAAAATGTTTTAAATAAGAAAAAAATAGTAAAAAGAAAAGAAAAAGGATAAAGAAATATGTTATTACATTTAACCTGGCATGAAGGTAAAAATACATGGCAAACAAGCAGAAAAAGGCGGAGAGATTTTGGTAAAGTAGTCCAAAATGCTGGCAGTGCCCACAGTATTAGGAAAAGCATGTTTCAGAATATAAAGATTACTTTTATAATTATTTTATCTATGTGTGTATTCTGAGTCTGGGTTTGCCTCTAGTGCATGCATAAATGGGAGTGTGGTTAAAGAGGCCACAGGTGTCAGTCCCATTAAAGCTGGAGTTGCAGGTGAATGTGATTCACCTGATATGGGTTCTGGGAAGTAAATGCAGGTTGTCTGAAATACCCTTTCTTACTACGGATCCATCTCTTCAGCTCTTCTAATACCTAGCTATTTTGCTATTATTGCACTGTACATAAACAAAAAGTTTAAGTTCAGCAGCAACCTTAAAGCAATTTGGGAATTTTAATAAAAATATATTTCTTACAAATGGATTTTGTATTATATAACGTATTCAGGACTGTAAGGTTGAGAGTACTATATTGAATTTGATATGTTATTTGTTCTGTAAAAGTTAACACAGAAGGTAGTGTATATGTGCACTCAATAAATGTTGATTCGACCCATTTGACAGTACTATTTCATTCATCAGTTATACTTATTGTCCCAATGAGACAAAATTAATTCATAGCTATAGAAAATTAAGACTCATGTATTAATTTTAAACTCAGAGCATCTGCATATTGATTCTTTATTCCTATTCACTGTTCTCAGTTTTCGCTGTGTGTATGAGACTGTGTACAGGTTTCTGGATGCTGGAGGATTGCCTTATTCATTTGTTTGTAGTTGTCTATCTTTTTTTTT
>JADRCD010207724.1:0-18876 GCA_019843815.1 Montemys delectorum
AATTTGCTTTTTAATTTCTCACTCTTACATTGGAACACTCACACAGAGTTTCTTGAAAAATGAAGATAAATAGAAATGAAAACAAATGAAATTTGTTTTGCAACTGGGGACGGGGGTCAAAAACTAAAAGGCTACACTGAAAGATTAAGACTTGAAAATAAAACAATAATCTGAGAAAGATAAGAGAAAATATTGCATCTAAGAGAAAAAGAACAGGATATTGTTTTTTGAAAGAGTGTGCCTTTTTGGAAATTAAAATTTATAAGAGAGTGGCAAAGTCAATTTTAAAAAGTTTATAGGATAAATTTGAGGATTTTATTCTTTCAGTAAGAAATTAAAGACTAACTCAAATATGCTAGGTTTATGGCTGATGGGGTGGTTCAAGGTTTATAAGCTCATTCTGCTCTTCTAGAGGCCTGAAGTTGCTCCCACTTTGGTTGGCTTACAACTCACTGTAACACCAGCTCCAGATCATCTGGCACCCCCTCCTTACCTTTGTGGACACTCAATTACAGTGAACATCCACACACAAGCTACACACCTATACACAGAGCATACACTGTCATAAACACAGACACAGACACATATGCACTTGTACACGGAGTGAGAGAGAGAAGAAGAAGAAGAAGAAGAAGAAGAAGAAGAAGAAGAAGAAGAAGAAGAAGAAGAAGAAGAAGAAGAAGAAAGAGAGAGAGAGAGAGAGAGAGAGAGAGAGAGAGAGAGAGTCCAAGGTACTCACCAATCTAGCATTTATCTTTAATAAAATCACCTAATGTCTCAGATTCCTTCTATTTTGTTGCCACTCATTCTTAAAAATATTCCACTGGTTTATCTCCTACAAAAGGCCTATATCATCACTGGATAAAAAGCAACGGAAATATGTAACTTCCCTTTTGGGGCAATACAATCTATAAGAGGGGATGGTACATCCTCTTCTCATAAATTAGACACACTTTAGTCCATGATAATTAACTAATGATATGGGGGCAAAGGTCAGAGGTAGCACCTGGATATTCATCAGCAAGCTACAGAACAGAGTCGGTACTAAAGAAGTACATCTGATATTCTGTCTCACAAAGACAGAGAAGTTAATGTAATGATGCGACCTTACTAGGAGTTCCAACAGCCAAATATTAAAAAAGGAAACCAAGGAAAAAGAAAATGGGAAAATATTATCTGAAATTTTTTTTTTTAAATAAAAGCAGCAAATTGTTAAAGAAAATTGGTCTACATCAAGAGATGCTCATGCAAGATTTTAAAACAGCTAGAGCAAATTATGGTATTTTAAACTAGTCAGAGAAGGAGGCATACGCCAGTAGTTAGGAAGTCAAATATCTTTGCAATTTTCATAGAAGATTGGAACAGTAAATTCTCAATGAAAATGCATTTCCAAAGTCAAACTATTTTATCTACTCGATCTTACAATTACAAGCAAACAGTCTATACATTAATATATAACATGTCTGTACTGAGAAATATACCAGAAAGTAGGCCATTTCAAGGTAAAGTAAACCAAGAAAGGTTAAAGCAGAAAAGAGTAGACTTCAGACATGCAACAACAGAAGAGAGGAAAGACAATGGTGAGGATTCCAGGCCAGTTGTTGTGCCTGGGATAGATGCAGATTATCTCAGATTACAGGAATTTACAAAGTGCAAAAATATAAAAAAAAAAGAATGTTAATATTCTGTTGATGTTATTTAATGCAGGTAATCATGTGGCTGCAGTTACTCCTTAACCTGTTTCTTCCAAATAAGAGACACAGAGACCATTAAAATTTATTATAAGCCGTGTAGCACCAGAGGTGGGCAAATATCAACCCTCTAAGCTATTTTGTCTGTATCCCTGTCAAAATCCTCGAGATAATACTTGCCTTATGTTTCATTCAGACTGCTCCTGCTCCATCAGGCCAGCCCTCCTGGCTATATGCTCATATTCCATACTACCCCATGGGGACTCCTTCTTCCTCCTCTTGGCTCTCTCTTCTGGTCCCTACCAGAGAACCCAGGCCCTGGAACCCTTGCCCTGCTTTACCTCTCTTCTGCCTAGCTATAGGCTGACAGCCACTTTTATTAATCAATCAAGGATAATTACGGGACAAGGTTTACACATCAAAGGTTAGCGTACTTGAGAATCTGCTTGTCTTGGAGCAACCAGATCTTGGGATACAGAATTTATCATTTGAATACATAGCAACAGACCAAACCTTATGACAGAAAAGTCTTTAAAACAAGGTGAGAGGCAAAGGTCTCTCCAAGAGCATCTTAGGAGACAACCTGGGTGACTGTGTACATACATTTACGGAGTGTACAGAAAAATGACCGTTTCAAAGTAGATGAGAGAGGGGAATAGGGTGCAAGCCACTAAGTGGACAGTGAGAGAACAGATCAGACGTGGTTTCTAATACCCTCTGGTGAGTATTGACAAGGAGCAACGACACAGCCATGCCACTACTGGAACCCAGCTTGACATTCTGCAACCATCTTCATCAGACTTCTTATTTGACTGCAACGATGTCGTAGCTACACCCAAAGATTTAGAGGAAAAGCAAAATCTTTAAGGCAGTTAAATAATGAGTTTGGCTTTTAATGCTTTAACTGGTTTCACTTTTTCTTTACCATGATATTGAATATGTTGCTAGTTTTTGGAGAAGGGCCAGGAACACTCTGGCTAGTCACTGTCTTCTACCATCTATCTTAGATTAAGAACCACTTTCCCCTGCCTTGTGCTCCAAGGACATTGCCCTCTCATTACCCATACTGAGACATATGTCTGTATTTAAATATCCTAATGAATTATACTTTGTGCAATTCAGGGTCCAACTTCTTTTGTTTAAGTGCTTTAGAAGTCTTCACCACAGACTCTCATACACCAACACTGAAGGTTTTTCCAAAACAACCACTGTGGAATGTAAGTTAAATACGGAAATAGTCACCTTTGAGAAAGTGGTCACCTAATGGAAAGATAAAAAGTGCTGCAGAAAACAATGGAATATTGACTTTTAAAAGTAGCTTATATTAAATATTTAGTAGTTATAAATGTAGTGAGTTATAAAATATACCCCACTTCCAAGATTAAGAGATAAAATAATAAAACAATAAAAGTCTGCATTTGTTCTAATAGAATGATTCAATACTTTGAGTCTTAAAACAACTTTCTGACCTTAATTAGAAATTTATGTTTTATCCCAATTCATATTCAATTAGAAGGGGAGGATGCTCATTTATAAACATAGGCAAAATGGTCCACTTTTTTGGCATAGGCTATAAAATACCTTAATAAATACAAATTCTTTTAAAAAAAATTTGTGCCTCTTCTTCGAATGCTGTCCCATTTAGACTTCTCCAGTTCCCATCAGAAGGGTTAAGGATCATGTGTGCTTCTCTTGGGTGTCTGGGGAGGGGGCAAGTGGGTGTAGACACTACTTAGTAGCATGTTATTGAGTTCTACATGATTTGATCTGCTTGTTTAAGTAAAAATGATTAAAAAAAAAGAAGAGACAAGGTCATGAAGGAAAAAGAAAAAAGGAAAAGGGGGCGGGTAAGGGAAGGAGAGAGGACATTTGACTTGTGGAAAGTAATGGGGAGAGATTTATAATTATAAAGGATGAGTTAAAAAGTCAGTAAGAGAAAACAAAGAAAAGATGTGGGAATCACTAACCTAAAGAAAATCGGTAATTAAGAAAAGAAATATAATTATAAAATACTATTTGGCATGGATGAGGAAGATTTATACTATGATGATATTAGTAAAAACCACCGTTAAACATATTTCTTAGTCATCAGCCTAAGAATTATGAGGTCTTTAGGGGCATTGTGAATTATACATATAAAATATGAATTTTCATGTGACATAAGAGAAATGGCTCTGCCTAAAATAAAGAATAAAGTAGCAAATGCACTAACATGTTTGGAAGATAAATGCCATGAATCGAAGAAGTTTAAAATAGCCATTCCGAGAAGGGTAGGTGAGAGCACACAGAAGTTACCATGGGAGATGGGAGGACGTACCATGACCCTGAAATATATTTATTTCAATTTCCAAACTATATGCACATGTGTGTGTAACTTTTATCACTCTCATCAGTTCTATTTTAATATATATATATATAACTGAATTAAGAGTGGAAAGACTCACCCATGCAGGCATACACACACACACACACACACACACACACACACACACAGAACTTCTAGATAATTTTAGTACTTTGATATATGACATTTAAAATAAGTATCTGCTTTGTATTAAACTTTTAGTTGAGAGGTAACCATGATGTTTTGTGGATGGAGACATGAGGCTGTTTTCAGGACGCACGTTCACTGGAGATGAGCTACATATCCTTTAACATAATCCAGAAGACTGGCAGCTAGTGACTTAAGATTGCTTCTTTTGTTTATGTCACCACTGAACATGTCTTGGCTGATAGAAAACAGTTTCTATGGAGATGTGGTTGCATAGGATATACTGCTGCTCGTTAACTTTAGCGCAGTGAAGTATGGCTCTTATCTCTCCTCCTTCCTCCTCTCTCTGTCTCTGTGTCCGGCTGTCTTCCACTCTCCTTCTCCCTGTCTCTGTCTTTATCTCTGTCTCTCTGTCTTTGTCTCCCTCTGCCTCATTCTGTCTCTCCCTCTCTCTCTAACAAAGGACCATGCTGGTTTTGAACCCCTGCTTAACCTCTCAAATGTGCAGATAACAGGCAAACACCATCAAGCCTGTCACTTTCTTTAACTTTCTCGCAGACACACAACACATATGAGTAAGTTCAATGAATGGGGCCTTGGAAGTATCAACATAAAAAATCTGTCACTGAGACCCAGTCACCCTGAGACTATCTTTACAGGGGTACACACCAGAGAAGCAAACAGGAAAATTTCCTCCTCTCCTCCCTGCCTGCTCATTTCCCCCATTCTCCTGTGTCTAACTAGAAGCTGTGCATATCCACCACTCCCACTGTTCCTTGGAAATCTCATTAGAAGCCAACGTGGCTGTGAATTAGAATAAGCACAGCATTTGCCAGTGATGCTTGTGTTTTGCAGGTGTACTGCCAAGTGCCAATGTTATCCAATATTTGCTTACCACTGCCCACGTGGGACCAAGCCCACACTTAATAAGACAGAGACTGCATTGCCGTGACATATGTGCCATTATATTCCCCAAGTTTAAGCCCCACAAGCACAGTTATTTAGCTAACACAGTCTTCTGCTATAATCATTGCAGTTTTTCTTCCAGCAGTAAAACTCTCACCAACCAGTCACGCATTTTCTGCTTTCCAATTACTTGCTGCTGCTCTGCCAGCCACATAGTCATATTTTCATGTATCATTAAACAAATGCAGTTGTGCTCCCCAAACAGGCCTCCGTTTGGGCTAAACTACATCCATTAAAGCTTTCATAAATGGCACACCCTTCAGCTTGTCGTTTCTCTGGACTCATAAATATTTAAGCCTCACAGATAAGACCTCAACTTCCCAGCAAGTGCAGCATTAGCCAGGCAGTCTTTAAAGCATAAAACTTGGTAGCAAGAGAAAATGAGGAAGAAAGAAATGAGTTGTGCTTCTAGCAAATAACATATCAGAATCCTAATATTTCCTTACCAGCATCCATTTCCCTCTCACACACACATGTATGCATCTGTGTATGTGTATATATAATATATATAGTCATTTGAAAGATTTCTATATAAATGATAGGATGGTAAGGAATACTAGGTGCCGTGTGACTGATTTGAGAAATAAAAAGTATTCTCTCCAAGCACGTATGATTGCCTCAAAAAGTGAGAAAAATCAACTCAGAGTCAAGAGACATAAATAACAGTTATAAGACCAACATGAAGCATAAACTGGGTGTTCTTAGCAAGTTTGAGAGGAAGTAACAAGTTTCATACTGTGTGTAAACTGGTATAGCCAAGCAACTCAGCCGGCATTTGGTTGTTAAGGGTTGGACCCATTACACTCAGGTTTGATGAGAGACCAGTGGTCAGTCACAGAGAGTAGATACTGATGACACCTGCAACAACTCTCCTCTCTTCCCTCGAGGCAAAAGGCCCCAGAGCCCAGCATAATGATTCCTCCTGTGTTCTAGGCTAACCTCTTCAAAACATCAGTAGTTTGAGTTTGAGTTTAGTCAGGATTTCAGTTTAGGTGGTGTTGTGCGTCAATGTCAATGTTGGGTCAAAGCTAACCACAACTTTATGCAATCCTATAGTTTTAGGAAGAGCAACAGGAAAGTGCCTCGTGTAGTTCCTTTCACAATCTCTAAAGAAAGCTGCAGTTGGCCTGGATCTGATGCGCACCTCAATCCTGTCATGTGGAGGAGACATAGATTTCTAAGATCAGGGATTTCATCAGAGACTAGTGAAATTTTAAAACTTAACAACAAAGAGGAAGATATTAAATGTATACCTGCTAAGTAATGTTCAAGAATTACAAAAAAAAAAAAGTTAGATTTAAAATGAAGAAAGAATTTTTTCCTAAATACAAGTATATACATATATGCATATAATTTTATGCAATGCCTGTTTATTTTAAAACTAGAAAAGTGATCACAACAGAACACAATATCATTTGGATGAATAGTTGAGATAAGTCCATTTAAATTACTCCAAATACATCAAACATTTCAAACATATTATCAAATAACCACCTAGAAGCTACTACAACATAAAGAGTGGCCATTATCAAAAATCAGGGTAGAATAGTGGACATGAGCATGGCTTATACTGTGCCAACCAATCATATGCTCACTGCTCTTAGAGTACTAATAGTTTTTTATAAAATATAATATAAACTATTATTTTGCACAGGGTATCATATAATCCAGGCTGGCCTTGATCATTCTATGTAGCCAAGAATATACTTGACGTCCTGATTTTCATGCCTCTGCCTCCTGAGTGCTGGAATTACAGAGGTGTACCATACCACCACGTGTGGTTTATACAGTACTGAGAACCACTTCCTGTAACCTAGATAAGTAGTCCATCCACTGAGCTGTATCCCTACTTTGTAATTCATATTTGTAGATGTGACACTTCTATCCTGGGGAAGACATACAGTCATAAATTCAGAATTCCTTCAAGGGTTGGAACAAATGAATGTCATCACAAAGTTGAATATTGTGAGTAGCGACCAAGCCCAGAACATTCACTGCTTTCAATAACTAGACTGCGTGCTAAGGTCAAGGCTGCTTCTACTAAGCAGCAATCTGAACCCATCACTTAAAAGATAGTTGAGTTTCATTATGGGAAGCTTTCTGAGACTAAGAGTTTTCTATCTTTACCTGGAACCATTCTGGCTCCCTCCCCCCTCTCTCTGGAAGTTTGGCACTTCTGATTATTTTGTCAATTTCACTGAAAGTGTTCAAATTATTTCCATTAAATTCTTTAAATTATAGAGGACACCAAGGAGAATGTGGTAGCATATGTCTGTGATTCCACTACAAAGGAGTCTGAGGCATAAAAATTTACATGAGCCAATGCAACCTGGGCCACATAGAGAGTGTGCAGCCATCCTGAACGATGTAGGTGCATGCTGCTGACTCAAATATTTCTCTATTCAGTTTTTCCCAGGGAAAACAGCTGTGATACGTTATGTAATCCCATATGGTAAGTGCTAAACACATGCACGTATACATAGGAGCAATATCACAGGGCCACAGTAAGGCTTTGTAGGAATCAAATATACAAATTCTGGTGTGTGGGTGTGGGTATGAGTGTGGGTGTAGTGTGATAATAACAGTTAAGAAGGGATTATGAATTTTGAAGGGAGTTGGACAGACTCTAGGGTAGTCGTGGGGAGGGAAGAGTTGAAGTGATATAAATATAGCAAATCTGTGTGAAATTCTTAAGAGTAAATAACATATTTAAATTGATAAATTAGGCAGGATTTGAGTGATTTTCTTTTGGTGGACAATTGCAAATAGCTCGTAAAAGTAGGGATAAAGCTTAAAAGACTTTAAGCACCAGGACACACATACCTATATCATCATTCTACTTCTGAAGAAACAGGGAAATTATCACACGATTTTAAGTTTTCATGTGCCTTTCAAAGAGTTTCAATTCCAAATACGCTCATAATGATTACTGAGGACTTTTAGGGTGTACTGGGATGTGACTTCAGGGTTATTGGTGTCATCAATCTCAGTCATTCTCACTCTTCCCTGAGTTGCCTAGACAGGAAACACTGAGAAATTCTGCCCTTCTACTAATCCCAACTAATTGATAAGGCATAGCCAAAATCTAGCTGTAAAGAATTCAAGGTCTTCTAATCGCCCCGTGGTTCAACATAAGTTGTTGGTGTGAGACTACCTTACTCCACCTTGCAATGCCATGGCTTTACATATTATAAATATACGTTACTTTGTAAAAATGCAGCCCTATTTCCAGGTATATGTCCAGCTTTCTTTTCACTTTCAGGTTATTTTCAGCAGTTATATAGATGCATAGAACACATTGTGATCAATTTCATCCCCATTACACCCTCTTATCCCTCTCTCACGGAGAAGGATAACCGTGCTCTTCTTCCAAAGTGCTCCTTGTTCTAGCCCTAACTCAATCTCTCCTATAATTTTTCTGGAGTCTATGATCTTCTCAAGCATGTGCCCGCATGCCTGCCTGCCCTGTGATGTTTTCCCCTTCTGTAATGTTCATCTTCTTTGCCTCCCTAAAATTATGAATACCACATCAGGGACTAAAAGTATAGATCTCTAAGGCTGTGGGGGATTTCTTTATATCTACTGGCATGGCCCTACATCCATTGTAAAGTTTATTTCTCTTAGTCTAAACTATGGAACCACGCCCTCATTGGACCCTACTTCTAGATTCGTAAGCAGATTTTGTGGCTTTAGTCCTCTGAAGATTTTAAAATCGATTTCCCCTGGTTGAATCTTTCCTTATTTCCTTTCCAGTAGATACTGCTAAAAGGATCAGACCTTTCAGCACCCAGACCCTAACAAATTTCTGCCAAGTTGATTCTCCATAAGAGATACTGACATTCTGATATCTTCCTTGTTAGATCCTGTATCTTCCTTAACCTTTTGCATTAGCATATGTGCTAATACTATAAGGCATTGTGTCCCTTCTTTGCTGTGAATAAAGCTGAGTGAGGATGAGCATTCTGGAAGAAATTCTCATTTCTTTTTCCAAGAAAACAGGAGCAGGGTCCCGTGACCTCAAACCTCCATAGCGCTGGATTGTTCTTGGAGTGTGCTTTCCTGCCCCTCCAGGTATAGGAAATAGGAGTGAGTTTACTTCCAATACCTGTCATCTCCCTATTATTCAGATGATGTTTTCAAGCACAGACTGTCCTTGTGACTGTATACGACTTAAACTCACGTGTGTGTGCCTTGCCCTTGAGACTGTAATCAGCTTGAACCCATGAGAACTTTGCTCAGATGACCTTGCTTGAACCTCAGAATATAAGCTTTCTGAAGCTCTGAATGAAGTTGGTTATTACATGAGACTTTAGTATGCCTTATTTTAGACCGCACTCTCTCAGGTTCATGTCACCAACTAAAGTGGTAACAATACCATTTATGAGCATGTACTAGGTGCTTTTCTCATTGCTGGGAAAAGTTGCCTGATGAAGCCACCAAAGGAAGGAGGGACCTCTCTTGGTTCACAGTTTGAGGACACTGTCCATCATGATGGGGAAAGAAAGCATGATGACAGGAGTCCATCCTTAGTCGCCCAGCACAAACAAGTCAATGCTGTCCTTGTTTTTCTTTCTGCTTTTCCTGCATTCTGAGATGCCAGCCCATTTAATGATGCTGCACACATCTAAGTTGAACCTCCATTGCTCAGTTCAGTCCCTGTAGAAATGCCCTCAATGATACATCCAGACTTTGTTTCCTAGGTGACATTAAACCCATCCAGATGGTAATCCAGATTAATCATTACAGAAAATGGTCTGAGTTAGGCATTTTAAAGAAAGTAAACTTGTATTCTCTGCAAAAGTACAGTGTATAGCCAATCAATTTTAAATACTACACAAGATCTGCCAGCAACATGTGGTTTTATTTAGGTACTGCATTCATATTGAAATAGATCTGTGCTGAGCCTTTATACATCCAAACCCTTAGTTTCATGTAATATGTTTTTGGAATGGCTCCAAATATCCATTATGTTGAGAACATTTCATCACAGTGTCACGACAAATGACTTAGTCAAAGTAAGCCCTTCAAAGTCAGATTTACAAAGTAACAGTCATGGTGTTCCTCCCTTGGTTGTAAAATAGAGACACCACTTATAGAAGGATAAAATGGAAACCTACAAAGGTTTTCAGACTTTAGCTGATAAAGCTGTTTACTGATGTGGTTAGCATGTTCCATGGCTATCCAATAAAGTCAATCTGGTAAAATTACTTCATTGTGGAGGTGATGATACGTACTCTATGCATGGAGCACACTGAGCTACATAATGAGAATGGCTTCATTTTTTTGACTACTGTCCAGGTTATGTTATCTGCTCTTACATCTACTCAGTGTTTCAATTTTCTATTTTCTGGAACCTTGTGCTGTATAAATGAGACTAATCATCTTCATAAGCTAGAGGGTTATAAAGAGCAACTTGAAGACTTGTTAGGTGTTTTGAAATTTTATGGAGAATTTTTCACATACATTAATACTTTTCAGGGAAAATTATAAGAACTTCAGGAATGTTATTTTCAGACTCATGTGGATAAAATCACATATGATTTAAAGACTCAAAACTATAGTTTTAAATCACAGACATTATGACAGACAGACTGATTCGAAGGAAGAGCGAGTGAGTGAGTGAGTGATGGGACATTTCTCAGTATAGGACATCCAATGGAAGCATTTTTGAGGGCCCAACACCTTAAAAACTAAACAATAAAAGCCTCATTGGAAGGCAAAGGCTTAGACCTAGCATGACTTGTGTTTAAAGTATCTGTTCATAACTGTATTCCTCTACTGAGATTCTATAATAAATCACCACAGAGCCATGTTTTAAACAGAACCTCTATTTAACATCTCACAGTTGTAGATACTAAAATTCTGGGGTTAGTGTGACATATATTGTCAGGATGTAAGGAGGGACTCTTCATGGTTTTTTTCCCCTCTTCGTGATTTTTCCATGGCACATACAAAACAAAACAACGCAAAGCAAAACAAATAACAAAAAGAAAATTAAAAAATACAAATGAACAAATAAAACTCAGAATCGTATGTGTCTTCATTCTAAGAATGTTGATCTTCTCATAGGTAGATTTACCTTCTTGACTTAGTCTAAATCCAGTTGCTATATAAATACTACCCCAAATTGTTCTCCAATACTGAAAATTTGAAGAGACAAATCAATGTATGGAAACAATGACTTTAGTGACCAAATTATTATAATAAAATTCTGGTCATTATACTAACAACCTTGTAAAACTGTTTTATTTCTTCATATTGCAAAATAATTAATTTATGATACCATCAAAACTTATTATAACTCAAGTTCAGTCTGAAATTGAGTTTTGCTATATTCATCTTTAAGATTGGTTTGCCTTTCTGAACTGCATAAAGAACCAATTAAGAAAAGCTAAACTGAATTTTTGTGAAGATATTATATTAAAATAAATGATAATTTTCTTCCATCTCTAAATTCATCTTTTTAAAATGATCTTATTGAACAAATCTAGGCAATAATGTAGACAGACTATAGCAGTTTTAATTGGTTTCAAGTCACTTCTCATGTTAGTTTAATTTATAATGTCAAGCAAAACCAGATTAATCCTTCATTGTTCTATACCAATGTCTAAAACTGTAGGTGATTTCTTTCTAAAACACGCATTAAAAGGAATGATTTTACAGTTCCCTATGTTTCTGTTTTTAATAATAACATTCATTGTTTCTTGGCTCTGGTGGATACTCTAAGCACTTTCCACTTATTGTACGTAATAGATCTAGCAGCAGGCAGGTAGGGTGCTGATGTTCCTTAGTATTTATACATGTGGTTTAGTGGGACAAAAATCACTTGCTTCAGAGCTCCCGCATGAATCCATCACATGGACAGACCCTTCCCATCAAAATTTAGTGTGGAACTTGTGTACAACTGAGTTTAGGAAGGTTTTCAGTAACAATAAGATTCACTGGTGAACAAGTCATGCCGGGTGGCAATTTATAGGGTTTTTTTAATTGCCTGTAATTTTGTAATATAAAAGGTAAGCCAAATAGGTTGATATTATGCAGTGCCTGTAACACAGAGAATGTATGAAAGGATTATGAAGTTGTATTTAGTAACATCAGGTTTCCAAATGCTAAGTCAGAAGAACCCATGGGCATAAAAAGTTGAATACTTGCATCACAAAGAAAGAACAGTTGCCTAAAAAGAGACATGTTTATTCTGATTTGAGCATTGCAAAAGATGCCCATATTTAGAAGCTCCTCTAGGGACCTCATAAGTACAATTTTATGTGTCTGTTAATAATAAATTACATTTAACACAGTGTAATAAGGCTTAAGGAATTAGAAAGATGAGAAGCTTGGGGGAGAAATATACTTCCTATTTTCTGTAAAAAGCAAGCAATCATTTAGGATTTCAAAGTTGGAATCCTTAGATATTAGTACTTGATTAATCCACTTTTAATTTCCCCATAGTACCTATTATCTCAAAGCCAAGATAATTCTTTCTAATACAATTAAGATTATTATTCATAGACAGGGCAAAAATGATTTATTCTGAAATTGGCGAACAGTAAAAAAAAAAGCACAAAACAATATTTCATACCTTCATCCCATTGATTTGAATGTGTGTATATGAGTACAAATCACTACATTTGTAAAACATATAGTGAAAACATGTAATTTATTCGAATGTTTCCTCTAAATGACATATGATTTAAATTAAATTGATGATCTGAATAAAGTAATTTTGCTCATAAGCTCATTAAAGCACTGTAGAGCCTCCTGTGCCTAAATTATCTATTATTCTTCTAAGTATAAGCCAAATTAATGTTTATAGTAAAACTCAAACATTTGTATTAAAAAAAAAAAACATTTGTTTAGAGAAACTTCTTTTTGTAGTGGACAGCAGTCCACAGAGAAAAGCACTGCTTAATGGGATGAAAGGAAGATTCTTCATGCTCAGCACTAAGTAGGACATCTACAGCAAACCCCTCATAATGCAAAGGAGACATCAAAGAAGCCGGTACACAAAGCATGGAAGAGCCCAAGGATGTGTGGAGGACTGCAACATCCTGTCATCAGAACCTGACATAGAGACCAGGTTTGTAGACTCACCACAACTGTGGTTTCCTGCAGGAGAACTACAAAGCCATCCAAAATTCCAGCAAAGATGGGATAGATGATCTCCAGGCTCCATATTGTACTGAGGAGTTATTAGCAGTGGGGAGCTGTTGGAGAGGAGAATCCTTTATTTTATAGACTATGTTGTAGGGAAGATTCACATGCTCTGCTGGATACATCACACCCATATAGGCACCATTAAGTTCAGTTAGGGTATATTCAAACTAACAAACAAACAAACAGGACTAGGAGTTGAGAGGGAGGTATCTTATGAGCAGGATATTTCATTATACACCTGTATGAAATTTTCAAGAAAAATAAAATAAGTAATAAATAGGTTCTGTCACAAAAATATTTTAATGTTACAGGAAAATAATTTTCTTTTAAAATAAAATACTTGATGGTCTTAAAATTTAGTCTCACTATATTAGACCTTGGAAAGCAGCTAGCATGGATATAATGTATTCCCAAGTGTAAGAGAGAGTAAAATGAAATTAAACAGAACATCTTTGGTTCAATGCCTTTGTCTTACTTAAAATCAACTTGGTGAAAATGTAGAGCATGATCCATTGCCAAACATATGCTGAAGGGCTCCAGTGCTCACCCAGCAATCTGTCAGCACATAAAGCTGTGTGTTCTCGGCTGTGTGTATTGGCTGGGTATGTGCAGTGACACGGAAGTAGTGTCAGTTTCAAATAAAGCTCATGTGTGCAGTCACCACAGCCACCACGATTGTTTGACTTTCCAAACTGTGAACAGTCACTTTCTATATTGCTTATAAAAATGGTAATTTAACGTATTTATTCAGTAGTCAGTCTCAAGGTTGACTGACAAAGATTGCAGAGAATTTGTTTATTTTACATCCATATTTCCTAGCTCAAGATGTGGTCAGAATGTAAAAGAAGCAACATAGTTTACAAGCAGGCATCTTGTTATTCCTTGGGGCCTACGTGTAGGAATATGTCTAAATTCTAACCTGAAATTGCACACATTTTCAAACCACTCAGCAGCATTGTGGAAGCCTAAGACAAGAAGGTAAGTCTATCCCTGCTTCCCCAAGGGCAAGTCAAACAGTGTGGTGCAAATAACGACCTCTGACCCTGACAGTCAAGTTTCTGGCACCACCCTGTTGAGACTGACTGGGAAATGAAGGGATCTCTCCAACACTCAGTATCTGAGTTTGCTCACATACAATGCAAATAAAATTAATTTATCTCCAAGAGTCCTGCTGTAAAGGCTTAGTAAACACTTAGGAAATACTATCATTGCAAATGAATATATATTACTAAATAAATATAGATGTATACACTACTAAGATGTAAATATGTGTTACTATATCTGTGTGTATTATACATAGTAACGTGTGTGTGTGTGTGTGTGTGTGTGTGTGTGTGAGTGTATGTGCGTGTGTATATGTTTAAGGAAACTTACAAGAGACAAGAGAATATTCTACTAATAGAGCTGTATGATTAGGTTGCAGTCATATATATATGTATATGTATATATGTATATATACATATATATGTATATATATACATACATATATATATATATATATATATATATATATATGAAAGATTGCTTAAATTAAATTTATTTCATAAGTAAAACACACTAACTGGGCTTGGATCTAAGCTTCCAATTAAACATTTCCATGTGGAAATTCACCTCAGTTTCCTCACTGGTAAGGTAAATAACTACCTCTTAAGCTTGCTAGAAGGATCAAATGGACTAACATGGGTTCATATTTATTCCATAGGTGCTGTGTGAAGTATCCCCAAGAAGACTTATATAGTAAAGCTCTAGTGCCAAGGTAATGTGTCCAATTATTGAGAGAAAATCAGGTTATTATGATGCTAACTTGGTCAATAATTTAATTCATTGATTAACTCATACTGAATGTCTAAGAAGTCTTGAAATGAAAAAGTAGATCCCTGGGAATTTTGTCTTTCAAGAATTCATCTGACACCACACATTTCTACCTTTTTCAGTTTTCTGGCCAATGAGTTTGCTCAGCCGTGTATCCCTGCTCCTAAAATGCTCTGCCTAACCACAGGCCTGGAATGATGTAGCAAAGTTGGTCAAGGACATAAATCTCTCACCCAAATTACATCCTTCTTCTCTGAAGTTGCTTACACAGCTTTGTTGTTATACCAATGGAAGATGGACTAGTACACACAGCATTTAGGATATTCTCTGGACATATTGAGTACTCTGTCCATTTTAACAGTTTTATTAAACAAGCACAGTGAGAGTGGAAATGACTGGAGTAGCACTAAGTAGAAAGGAACAGAGAAGTAAGAGGAATTAGTAATGGGATAAAAAGAACAAAAAGCAGAGGATGTTACACACTTGCAGAAAAGAGAGATGGACTTAAGCAGTAATGGGCCAGAATCTATGTGTTAAAATCACAAGGTTGATTACATACTGTGCATATCCTTTTGGGATTGGGTTACCTCACTCAGGTAATATCACTCAGGATGATATTCTCAACTTCCATCAATTTCCCTGTTAAATTTACTATGTCTTTCTTTTTAATAGCTGAATAGCATTCCATTGTGTAGATGTACCACATTATTTTTATCCACTCTTCCAGAGAATATGAACCCTACAGGAAGACCAACAGAGTCAACTCTCCTGGACCCTTGGGGCTATCAGAAACTGAACTACCAATCAAAGAACATACACAGGCTGGACCTAGGCCTCCCTGAACGTATGGAGCAGATGTACAACTTGGTCTACATATGGGTCTTGAACTATTGTAGTGGGGCCTATCCCCAATACTGCTCCCTACATATGGGATTGTTCTTCTAACTGAGATGTTCTGTCTGGCTTTAATGAGAGAGGAGAGGAAAGCCCCTAGCTTTGCAGAGACTTGAAGTACCAGGGTGGGGGCAAGATACTCAGAGAGCTCCATCTGCTCAGGGGAAAAGGAGAGGGAGAAATGGAGGAAGGATTGTGAGAGGGGTGACTAGGAAGGGGCAGTGAGCAGGATATAAAGTGAATAAATAAAAAATAATAAAATTGAATAAAAACACGAAAAAAATAACAAGGGTGATGACTCAAGACTGATGCAAAGTACTTCTATGTAAAAGCTCTTAAACTATCCCTTGATCTTTCTAAAGGTGATTTTAACCAAATTTTATATTTTAAACACCACATACTCACACAAGAAACCTATTTTGTTTAATAACTTTAGATAAAAGATGTCTGGAGCACATTGTAAAAGAGTAAGATATGGTCTATAGAGGGACACAGGATCTATTTACAACAAGGCACCCAACTGTTTTTCCTGATGCAGGAAAGAGACACATAAAGAGGTATATTCAAAGAAAGCATAAATTGAGACAAGAAAAAAAAGCTCAGGATTTAAGAGTATTTGCTACTCTTACAGAATAGAATAGGCCCAATCCAATGGAAACATATTAACAAAAGTAACATCAAGATAAATGGTGATAAGTTGTACCAGCTTCCAATCCCACCAGCAATGAAGGAGTGTTCCACTTTCTCTACAACCTTACCAGCATCTGCTATCACCTGAGTTTTATCAAAAACTTAGCCATTCTGACTGGTGTGAGGTGGAATCTCAGGGTTGTTTTGATTTGCATTTCCCTGATGGCTAAGGATGTTGAACATTTCTTTAGGTGCTTCTCAGTCATTCAGTATACTTCAGTTGAGAATTCTTTGTTTAGCTCTGTACCTCATTTTTAATAGGGTTATTTAATTTTCTGGAGTCTAACTTCTGGTGTTTTTTTGTATATATTAGATATTAGCCCTCTATTAGATATAGGATTGGTAAAGATCTTTTCCCAATCTGTTGGTTGTCATTTTGTCCTATTGATAGTGTCCTTTGCCTTAAAGAAGCTTTGTAATTTTATGAGGTCCCATTTGTTGATTCGTGACTTTAGAGCATAAGCTATTGGTGTTTTGTTCAGGAAATTTTCCCCTGTGGCCATGTACTCAAGGCTCTTCCACACCTTTGTTTCTATTGGTTTCATGTGGTTTCCTTGGTTTCCTTCATCCACTTGGACTTGAGCTTTGTACAGGAGATAGGAATGGATTGATTTGCATTCTTGTATATGCTAACCACCAGTTGAGCCAGCACCATTTGTTGAAAATGCTGTCTTTTTTCCACTGGATGGTTTTAGCTCCTTTGTCAAATATCAGGTGGCCATAGGTGCATGGGTTCATTTCTGGGTCTTCAATTCTATTCCATTGATCTACCTGCCTGTCACTGTACCAATACCATGCAGTTTTTATCACAATTGCTTTGTAGTACCACTTAAGGTCCAGGATGGTGATTCCACCAGAGGTTCCTTTATTGTTGAGAATAGTTTTGGCAATCCTGGTTATTCCAGATGAATTTACAAATTTCTCTTTCCAAGTCTCTGAAGAATTGAGTTAGAATTTTAATGGGGATTGCATGGATCTGTAGAGTGCTTTCAGCAAGATGGCCATTTTACTATATTAATCCTGCCAATCCATGAGCATGGGAAATCTTTCCATCTTCTGAGATCTTCTTAAATTTCCTTCTTCAGAGACTTAAAGTTCTTGTCATACAGATCTTTTACTTGCTTAGTTAGAGTCACACCAAGGTATTTTATATTACTTGTGACTATTGTGAAAGGTTGTTTCTCTAATTTTTTTTCTCAGCCTGTTTATCCTTTGTGTAGAGGAAGGCTACTGATATGCTTGAATTAATTTTATATCCAGATACCTTGTTGAAGTTGTTTATCAGGTTTAGGAGTTCTCTGGTGGAATTTTTGGGGTGACTTAAATATACTATCATATCATCAGCAAATACTGATCATTTGACTTCTTCCTTTCCAATTTGTATTCCTTTGTTCTCCTTTTGTTGTCTAATTGCTCTGGCTAGAACCCAGCTATATTACTCCTGGGCATATAGCCAGAAGATGCTCCAACATGTAATAAGGACACATGCTCCACTATGTTCATAGCAGCCTTATTTATAATAGTCAGAAACTGGAAACAACCCAGATATGTCCCTCAACAGAGGAATGAATACAGAAAATGTGGTACATCTACACAACGGAGTACTACTCAGCTATTAAAAACAATGAATTTATGAAATTCTTAGGGAAATGGATGGATCTGGAGAATATCATCCTGAGTGAGGTAACCCAGTCACAAAAGAACATACATGGTATGTACTCTCTGATAAGTGGATATTAGCCCAGAAGCTCAGAATACCCAAAATACAATCCACAAACCACAAGAAACTCAAGAAGAAGGAAGACTAAAGTGTTGATACTTCATTCCTTCTTAGAAGGGGGAACAAAATACCCATGGAAGGAGTTGTAGAGACTAACTATGGAGCAGAGACTGAAGGAAAGACAAGCCAGAGACTGCTCCACCTAGGAATCCTTCCCATATTCAGTCACAAACCCAGGCACTATTGTGGATGCCAGCAAGTGCTGGATGACAGGAGCCTGATACAGCTGTCTCCTGAGAGACTGCCAGTTCCTGACTAATATAGTAGTAGCTCACAGCCATCCATTGACTGAGCACAGGGTCACCAATGAAGGAGCTAGGGAAAGGACCCAAGGAGCTAAATTGTTTGCATCTCCTTAGCACAAACAACAATATGAACTAACTAGTACCCTCAGAGCT
>JADRCD010207725.1:0-83975 GCA_019843815.1 Montemys delectorum
TTTTTTTTTTTTTCAAGCAGGATTTCTGACTTTGGTTGGAAAACCCATGAGCATTTTCACAAACGTTTTAGAATTTTTCTAGCAACAGATTGGTGTCTCTATTGGAGAGCTGTTTTAAGGAGAAAACAAGACTATCACCTTGCACCATGATTGACTTGAAGTTGTTTTTTCCCTGTTCCCCAATACTCCTCATAATCCTTCTCCAAACCAAGGCTCCTCTTTGACAGATAACCAATTGTAGTCCATGTCTGGGGAAGAATAGTTCTCCCTCTCTCCACAGTCTTCAGTTGCTTTGTTTAAGTGTGAGCCTCTGTGAGATTTCCTCCTTCCATGTTAAATTGTCAATTGATGTTGTCATTGTTCAGGTCTTGTTAGGGCAGACATACAGTTTAGGCATCATGGCTGTAGCTTTTCTAACATTTCTAGAAACAGACTCACTATTGAGTTCCTAGTTTCCTGGCTCTTAAAATATTTCTGCTGCCTTTCCATGATGTCTGAGACTTAGGTTCAAGAGTTATGCCGTAAATGTATTGATCGAGGCTGGTTACCACATAGGTATTTATTCTGTGTATTTTCACTTTATTTGAAAACGCGTATTGAGAGAGAGAAAATATGAAGTGGGTGTATAGGGAACTGGAGACACAGGCCAGGTGTGGATCATGTTGAGAGAGTAAAAAACATAATCCAAATGTGTTCATTGGAAAAATAAACAAAATTAATATGCATTAAAAGCTATTTAACTAGTTAAAATATATGAAGCTAGAAATAGAACATAGTTGGATTTTTTGCTGTTTTTTGTTTATTGTTATTTATTTATTATTTATTTATTTTTCATTGCATTTATAAGAAGTTAACATGAATGAATATGGAACTGAGTGACAGCTAGAAATAATGAAAGGAGGTGGAAATGATGTATATGAGTAGATTCAGTATAAAGTAGAACTATATTTGGTGGTTATTTAAAATCTTCAGCAATTGCAAATATCAACAAAACATGCTTCCTACTGGGAAGACTAGGGTACTGGGAGACTAGGGTAAATGAGGACTGAATCAAAAATAATGTTCTATGTTTGTGAAGCAGAACCGAATGGAAGCTAATCTGACAGGCTGAGTTGTACATATGTTTCAGACATAAGACAAGAAACTATAGTCATGCTAAGATTCAGGGGACCAGGATGTGTAAATTACTACCCCTGCCATCTAACTCTCACCACAAGGTGTTACATCTCACATGGAGTGCTAAGCCTGACATAAATGGCTCTCATGTGATTCAGTATATTAGGCAACATGTGAGTAATCCTGAAAACCAAGCTTAAAACATTTTTGGTAATATGACACCTGATAAATTTCTAAGGAGAATTATGAAGACAAAGAGACACGATATTCAGATTACTGACAAAAGTAAAAGCAACAACTTTGGATTCAAACAATTTCTAAAGCTACATTACAAAATAATGGGAGAAGATAAATCTGTATGTTTCTATTCTTATAAAGACTGACTGAATTCTTTAATTCTTAGAAGAATATACACTGAAAATTATTTTTAAAACATGAATAATGAGCATTAGCAGAATAAAAAAAAAACATGAACCCAGCAAAGACTAGCATAAACATAAACTTTTAGTCTAGTAAAAGCTGAGGTATGTGTGAAAGATTTAAAGCCAAAGAAAAATTAAGATGTTCTTAATTAAATTAAACTTGTTTGAGAAAACAGAGTCATCTATTGTGTACAATAGTTATATTTAGTTCTTAGGAGGAGACTGTCATCAAAGATAAGGAGGGTAGTTGTTAAAACATCCTGAACATACCTTTTTTTCTATTATTTTTTCCTACAAAATAAAGGTAATTTGGCTTCAAACTTTTGAAAGATACTCTATTCTGTTAGGGGAAAGACACCATTATTATTTTTTTATTTATATTTACAACATACTGAAGTTTGAAAGTTTACCATCCTTTTACATGAATATTTATTTTCATTTCCAGTATTTAGAAAGTAATAGTCCAAGAAAGATATAGAATGAGAGATAAGGAGAGAGAGAGAGAGAGAGAGAGAGAGAGAGAGAGAGAGAGAGAGGGAGGGAGAATGAGACAGAGAGACAGAGAGGGAAATAAGACTATGGCAACAATATTTTTGTGGATGCAGACAGCTTCCCAACATCTTTGCTTTCAATATCAAGTCTTAATTTGATGATGGGTCAAAAGAATGTGAGTCTTAAGAAGAGGTATATGATATGACAACTGTTACAACATATAATATGAGGTTAGATTTTCTTAAATTCGTGCCCTTCACACAGAAGTGGACTTAAGGCACTTTGGGCTTCTGTTATGAGGGGCAATTCAGTCAAGCCATTGTAATAGTGATACAACTTAGTCCTATTAAAATTAAACCTGAAGATTATGAACTGCCCCAAAATTGTCTCATAACATCTCTTCAGTGCAGCATTCTGCATTGTTTCTTTTCCATGGAACACTTTCTCGATAAAATCCTTTAACATCTGATTCTAATTGTTTTACTATTGTTATATTACTCCAATAGGATAATCCATTAAACAAATGGGAGGAAACAGCCTTAATGACATCTTGCACTTGTATTATGACCTTAGTTCGATTAACCAAATTAGCTCTTTTACATTCAACTCTGCATGGATTTTCTTACCATTCAAAGGAAGAAATCACCAAGAGAACTGAGGTTTCTGTGGTTTCTCTCTTCATAAGAAAGTAGAAGTCAGTGAGACTACACATCATTAACAAATACAAAGTTTACATACTAAGGCCAATCAGATGGCTCAGCTGGTAAAAGGATTTATATCAAAATCCTTAAGAACTGATTCCAATCCCTAGTACCTATGATAGAAGGGAAAAACCGGATTCCTGATCTCCACATGTGCCCTGTGGCATGCATGGACTCAGTAGCCTCTCTAAAAAATTACACCTGCACATTCAATGTAATAATAAATCTTAAAACACAAGCGAGGAAGATTCATTGAAGGGAATAGAAAAGAAAGAAGAAAAAAATTTAAAGAGAACATAGTCTTACAATCGATTTTCACTTTACTTACAGATGAGACAAACACCTGCATCTAAATTATCCAGTGCATCCTGTTCCACTCTGAGGCCCCTTGCTTTCTCAGAAATCATCAGGTCATGGTAAAACCTGAGATTCATAGTTTTATGCATAGTTTTGTGCAAGTGAAAGTAGAAAGCTTTGCTTCAGAGTAACACCCTTCTCAGGAAATTGTGAAGATTGCCTCAAGGCAGCTTTAATTCAAATTACTAACAATGTCTGCTCCAAGAACACATCTCACATTTCCCAGTCTGGGTTAATGTAGAAAATTTAACTCCATGAAGAAAAGCAGCGTGTCCAGTCTGCCTGATTAACCATTTTAGCACTGCAAAGCCCACTGTGCTCAGGAGAGAAGCTTACTAAAGCATGAAGATTATCGCTTACATTAAAGATATTCTAAAACATTAAGCCTGACTGAAAACTTCGGGTTATATATTTCATCAATTTAATATTTAGATGAAAATTGATTTTAGTGATATTCACTCAAGTTTTCTAGCAAACAGAAAATTTTTGAATATCTCGAGGTACAGGTCCTGATTCAAAGCACTGCTTCTTCCTCCCAATCAGTGGTTATAACAGCTAAGACACTCTTGTGCACGGTAATTTTTCCTTATAGAAACTATGTTCAATACAATTAAAAATGTTTTTAATTGGTTAGGGAAATACTTTATCTTTATCTAGCAATGGGCACTAAATAATATTGAAATTTTGTAGTAATACTTTTTAACCTGGCTAAAAAATTCAAAAGCGAAAATGCCAGTTTGTGTTACAGATCATCAACACAAGTTAGGAATTTAGAATTAATGAAGTATACGTCTCTAAAAACAATATTTACTTTCTTCCATAATTACCACTTAGTATGTTCACATATCATATTTCACAATTACATTTGCATAATACAATATAAAGTTTTATAGTATGGTTTTCATTGCTATCATAAACTATCTGCATCTGGCTAACATAAAGAAAAGAAACTTTCTTAACTGACAGTGTTGGAGGATGAAAGGTATGGAATCAGTATTGGGCTATGTGAGAAATCATGAAACCATGGCAGGAGGATGGACAAGTAGAAAATACCACGTAGTGAAAGAGCCAGGAGGTGGGGCTTACTCCTTTATAATATACTATGGAGCCATGAATGGTAGCTTGGTCCCAGGTTGAGCTAAAGCTTGAAGCCCTGGAAACCCTAAACGGATTGTAGGTGTTTTACCTGTTCCTGGGTACCAGCCCCTTTTCACTAGCCACAGTCCTCCATAGATTTGTGGCTATCAGTCACCTAAGTGCAACACTTAAAGCCCCTCCACATGTAGAGGATGTGACCTGTAGTCATGCAGGCTCAAGACAGATCTCCATTTTAATGAGTTACCTAAAGGCTTGGACTGCTTAGCCAATAAGCTTCCTTCCTAGACATTCCTCCCTGAAAAAGGCATTTAACCTCAGGCCCACGCTGAGAAGTGGGGTATGGTTTTACTCTTCCAATTTCCACCTTGAAAATAAATGCCTCAAGACCAACAACTATCTCTTTTTATTGGATCCACTGTGGAGAGTTATGGAGAAGGCCTTCGCCTACAGAGCTGCTGTCTAATCTCCCATAGAAGGCCTCTCTACACTCCCAGCCACAGCTGCCACCAAGCCAAACCCAAGCCTACATCCTGCTGTAGTCAAGCCAAAGACTCTCCGCTGAGGGACCAACTGGAACCTCTTTCTTCCATCAACCACCCCCCCAACCCCGGCCCTGGGTTAGATCCAGCCTGCAGGTGCCCACTCTCAGCTCTTATGTGGCTTCCAGCGACCCCTGGATGTCCAAGATCCTGAGAACCAGATGGCCCTAGCCTTGTTGCAGGCCTGGGGACCCCTGATCCAGTTCTTGCTCTCCTGTACCTCAGACTGTGGTTTCCCACCCCCACCTCCCCCCAACCCCCAGATGTGTTCCAGCGCTTCCCTACAACCCAGCACCTACCCAGCAACAGCATGGGGTAAGTACAGTCAACTTTCTCATCTGCTTCCCCGATTGGCCATGCCCTGTGAGTAGACACAGGACCTGTAGCCCTACAATATATCCCTTTCCTGAGAACCAATAGGAGTACTACTACAATTACATTCCATATAAATGCAAGACCCTTCATGACCATGAACCTTTTACTCTGTCCTTAAAGCTGGTTTTATTTCATTGTGACCAAGCTACTGACAAGTTCCTAAAATGTAAAACTTTGCACAATCAATGGTCAACATCCAACTCACAAGAACATCTTAAAACAATCACTTGATCTTAGTCAGTTAAAACATTTTATGAAAAGGTTACAATCTATTATGAATTGTTTTTCTCATTATTAATAATAAATACAAAAGTATGTATGTATGTATGCATGTATATCATCTATCTATCCATCTATCTATCTATCTTTCTAATTTATCCTTTATTTCTATTAGCAATGTTACAAAGTGTAGCAAAACATAATAAAAATTAAATTCTTGCTACATTGGCTTAGAGTTATTTTACTTGTCCTTTACAGTATGGATGAAATATTCTATTAAATATAACCTGGTAATTGATCTTAAATCTTTGAATTCAGCTGGAATCCAGGAATCAACATACACACTGTGTAAGCTTTAACTCAATGTGTCTACTTGCTACCCTTCTTACCCTGGACTCTGCTCTCGGAAGCTAACCTCCATGTGCAGTAGGAATGGGCATTTTGCCTATTGCTTTCAGTAGAAGTCTTCTAACAGCAAGGCAGGCAGACAGAATATAAGCAAGAAAAGTGCTTGTCTATATAGGGAAACACGTGACTTAGTTATCTACCGATATATGCTCTATGTACCTGCTACAAAAGCCTTGATTTCTCTAAGTGACTTCCTGTTGGTGTTTTTAGCATGCTTCTATTAAGTGTGAGAGATAGCTCTCTGTTTTAGTCAGGGTTTTTATTTTTGCACAAATATCATCACCATGAAGCAAGTTGGGGAGGAAAGGGTTTATTTGGCTTATTTTCACATTGTTGTTTATCACAAGGAAGTCAGGACTGGAACTCAAGCAGGTCAGGAAACTGATGCAGAGGCCATGGAGGGATGTTCCTTACTGGCTTGCTTTTCTTGGCTTGCTCAGCCTGCTCTCTTATAGAACTCAAGACTTCCAGGCCAGAGATGGCACCACCCACAAGGGGCCCTACCCCCTTGATCACTAATTGAGAAAATGCCCCACAGCTGGATCTCATGGAGGCATTTCCCCAACTGAAGCTTCTTTCTCTGTGATAACTCTACCCTGTGTCAAGTTGACACACAAAACTAGCCAGTACAATTGACCCCTTGTCAACTTGACACACAAACACATTACTATTAAGCCTCAACCCTTATGTTTTTATTCATTTCCAAGATCTAAAGTCCCACAGTCTTACATATTAAAAGTTTAATCAATTTAAAATGTCTAATATCTTTTAAAATTCAAAGTCTCTTAACTGTGGGCTCCACTAAAATACATTCTTCCTTCAAGAGGGAAAAATATCCGGGCATAGTCACAATCAAAAGCAAAACCAGTGTCTGGGATCCAACTCACGATTTTCTGGGCTCCTCTAAGGGCTTTGGTCACTTCTCCAACTCTGCCCTTTGTAACACACATCTTCTCTTCTGGGCTCCAGATGCCTATACTCCACTGCTGCTGCTGTCCTTGGTGGCCATTGCATGGTACTGGCATTCCCAAAACAATGTTGTAACCAGGCTTTACTAATAGCCTCTCATAGATTGTCTTTACGATGCCAAGCCTCAACTCCTTTGCATGCCACCTTCAGTCCTGGGCCATCAATTACAAACTGAGGCTGCACCTTCACCAATGGCCTTCTATGGCCTCTCACTGTGCCGAGCCTCAGCTGCTCTTCCTGACCCCTTCGTGCTGTCAAAACCAGTACCACCTGGTTGACTCTTACACATTACCAAGTCCTGCTGCAGCACAAGGTACAACCTTGGCTATCTCTGGAACACAATCTCTTTGTGCTCTCAGCAAACACTTCCCAGAAGATGTCACCTCAATGATGTTGGTCTCTTCTTAATCACCGCTAATTTCTTAGCTTCAGCTGCTAACCAGCATCAATAGTCCCAGTAATGCAAAGTTCCCTCTTTAGTAGTTCTGGTATCTTGTTAATCACAGCTGATACTTCAGCCCCAGCTAACCAGAACCACAGAATCTTCATAGTCAAAACAACATGGCCCTGATAAGAGTCTTTAATCTTCCCTCTGAAATTTTACAAGCCAGGCCTCCATCTCTGCACTGTTCTCAACATGATCTTCTAAGCTCCCACAGACATTCCACAGAGTTCTCAACAAACAGTGCCTCTTCTAGCTCAAAGTTCCAAAGTCCTTCCACAGTCCTCCCCAAAACATGGTCAGGTTGTCACAGGAATACCCCACTCCTGGTACCAATTTGTCTTAGTCAGGGTTTTTATTTTTGCACAAATATCATCACCATGAAGCAAGTTGGGGAGGAAAGGGTTTATTTGGCTTATTTTCACATTGTTGTTTATTACAAGGAAGTCAGGACTGGAACTCAAGCAGGTCAGGAAGCTGATGCAGAGGCCATGGAGGGATGTTCCTTACTGGCTTGCTTTTCTTGGCTTGCTCAGCCTGCTCTCTTATAGAACTCAAGACTTCCAGCCCAGAGATGGCACCACCCACAAGGGCCCTACCCCCTTGGTCACTAATTGAGAAAATGCCCCACAGCTGGATCTCATGGAGGCACTTCCCCAACTGAAGCTTCTTTCTCTGTGATAACTCTACCCTGTGTCAAGTTGACACACAAAACTAGCCAGTACACTCTCCAAACATAATCACACCTATATTTACATACACATTACACATGGCTGTGTTGTGAGCAGTGCAAGCATGTTACTTGTTTGATTTAAAGCTGAAAACACTAACAGAGCCTATGAGTGGACTCAGTAGGACTTCTGCAAAAAAAAGCTTGACCCACCCCTTCAGCATTGCTTTTACTGCATTTATAGGAACTATTCAATAGGATTTTGTGGGTCCACACATTCTGGCATATGACAGCTCCCCTGTCTGTACAGGTGGCAGTGGAGGGTCATTAGTTGTCTTGGATAAACATGTATCTTAATTTCCTTTCCCTTTTCCCTCAGCTCATAATTTTCTTTAATTTTTATTGTGTGGAAGAATGTAGCTTTTTGCAGCACTAACAAAGCATGTATGTTGTCAGCAGAATAGCTTACTATGTGCACACTTGACAGCTGGAAGCCACGTGCTTTGCATCTGAGCCTGCACTGAAGGCAGCCTCAGCATTTGAGCTAGATTTGCTTTCAGAACTAAATGATGCCCATAAAGTTCAATTCGTGCTACAAAGTTTTATTTTTTTTAAAATGAATTTTAGTTGAATAATTAGCATATAAACACAAGTACACAATTCTTGATAAAGGATTAATTCTTTGTTGTCTGATTATTCAATTCCAGTTTTATTCATTGAAGGGTATAATGTATATCAATTCAATGTGACATTTTGATACACAGGTCTTATGCATATGTGTACTCATAAAAATACATGGGATTGTGTGGAAGAATGTTTTAATGGTAAGAAGATAAAACTGCTTTTACCCTTGTGATGATTCTTAGCAATCTGCATAAGAGTTTGTTAATATAGACTACTTTAACTAGAAGATTATTACAATCAAACCCTGTGAAGTATATCTACCATTCCCTTGATAATAGGTACTTAGATATCTTCTAGTGTTTGTCACTAAAAGCTGCTCAGTGGATGTCCTGGTTTCCTCTTTGTGTGATAGTATTTTGTAGATACTTACACCAGGTGGATTAGTAAATTTCACACTATGAAAATAAGTTTAATACTTTCAAGTTGCTCTTCAGGAGGTTTTTTAAAATGCATTTTCTCATAAATCAATCCTTAAGTTATCCTATTTTCATTGGTGAAAGACAGTATTTTGTTCTGTTTTATTTTTCTGCTCTGATGTCTGACGGTAGTTCTAAGGATGTAATTGTAGGATTGAACTGCAGCTCGAGACTCCTCACCCCCTACCTCACCCCCCACCCGACATAGAAAGGTACACAACTGAGACACTGCCTGGGAGACTCTAGCTAACAGACTTCCCAGTGCCAGGATCTCTATCTGGGCAGTGAGCTGACATCAAAGTAGGTACTGGCAGAGACATCCTGCTCCCACCACCTCCTGCAAGGGAATCAAAGCACCTCACTGCAGGTGCTTGCAGTGAAACCTCCCACATGCTCAGAAAGCTATGAGAAAAGACCCTAGTTATACAGTGAGGACTCTGAATCTGCTTTTCTGAGCCTCTGCCATGCTGTTATTCTCTAGTACTGGAGCCTGCACTCTTTGGAGTCTCCACCGGAGTGGAGGTTCTTGCCTCTTTTTCTGTTCATGAATTAATACTCCATATGCCATAGTAATCATTCTCATTTTCCTCTTGAACACCTCAATCCAAAACCTATAAATGTGCAATAATTTTATATTAAACTTGGTTGTGTTTTCTATTAACTAATTTTCCCAAACTAATTGACACCCTTTTAATAAATTTATTTCTTGCATTTAAATATTTTGAAGACTTTTCATCTATATTTTGCTACATACACATATATTTATGCACACATGGATACGTCAATGCTCAGAACATTTTAATCATTTTGAAATTTGTGGTTTTTTTTTTTTTTGGCAGAACCCATTTAACTTATTTACATTAATAACTGTTATTCATAGGGCTGGGGAGATGGCTTAGTAGATAAGAGTACTTGCTGATCTTGTAGAAGACCTGAATTCAGTTCTCAATATGTAAATCAGGTGCTTATAACTTCATGCAATTGCAGATCTGATAGCCTCTTCTTGTGTCTGTGGGTCCATACTCCAACACCCACATACTCTGCCTCCATGTGGCACACTTATGTGCATATTTCTAAAAAAATAAAATAACAGTTTTTCGTGGAATTTTATATCACTTTAACAAAAACCTTTGGTTTTTAAACACCTTGGTGTGATGTATTATATAGAATGCATACTATGTATATGCATTTGTATACTGTTATGCATGTTATTCCACAACAGATGCTTTTCCCACTTTTTTCCTACTTTTAAATCCAATAGCATGAACATCAGCCTGCTTCATATTGTTACATAAATACTGCCGGGTTTTTTTCAGTTCCTTAACACCCCTTTTCATTCTTTCTCCTTTCTGTTAACTGTTTTCTTACAGCTTGCTGAATTTCTTTGAGATAATTATTCTGACTTTTCTGTTGGGCACATATAACTGTCCATTTCCTTGGAGCTCATTCCTGGAAAGCTATCTGATCTCTTTGTGTTAGTTTCCTTTGGCACTGGGCTTCTTGTTGCTTTTGTTTCTGCCTGCACATTTGGAGGAGCATAATCTTTTCCACACAGGATGAGTCTCCATGTGAAAAGCAACCCCTAGAGATGAGAAGGAAGGTTGTTATGTCTAGGGTGTCATGGCAGCTATCTATGTAGAAAGGATGCAGTGTTGTAATGTCAGTGCCATAATGCCTATTAGCTTAGGTCAGTCTTTGTAAAGATTGTAGCTTCAAGTGGGTACTTTAAAAAATGGGGGAATCAGCTACAGAATAATCATTGGGGTCTTTGTACCTTCTTTCTTCTGAAAGCAGTCATAATCAAGTGGATTTGTTTCAATACTATTTATCTCATGCAGTTGCAAAGAGTAATGTAGAAGGATTTTGAGCATAAATATGTAAGGCTCCAAATTTGAGAAATGTAGGCTCCAGGGTCTGGGGAGCAGGAAGCACAGAACAGTGTATTCATCATGTGAAGGAACTTCTAGGGAGTTGAGGTCTTAAGTACATACAAGAAGAAAGCCACAGTGCTCAACTTACTCAGCCAACCTGTGACAGTGAGGGCTCCAGTGTCAGAGGCATAAGTGTTCAAAGGCTGTGGTCTGTAGCATGCTTTGGAGTGTGAGCACTGGACAGGGAATGGTACCTCAGGAGTCCAGGAGTAGAACAGCTTTCTGTAGTGGTGCCAGATGAGGTAGTAAAAGACATCAACTCCATCGAAAGGGTGTGGATTTAGAGCTAGAGCCTGTTGTTTGGGGAATTATTGAGTGATCAGGTCTGTAGGCTCAAAGCAATGTAAGGGCAGCCTTGGTGATTCCAGTGGTCTGTCACAACCAGGTTATGATTCAGGTACAAGTTAAAAATTACAAGGACTCCTTTGGGAAAATAAAGGAGGAACAAGCATGCCTTATAAAATTACATGCAACATTTGCCCATAATATACAGTGAAGATAGATGAAAATCAATGGGTGGAATGGAGAAAACCATAATGAAAATAATATAGTAATGAAAAATAATGTATGTTTAATACTGATTTTAAACATCAAGTTACAGATTGATTCATATCACCAATGCAAAAGTTTAATATTAGAGTAATTAGCAGAGTATATTGATTGAAAAAAATAAACTTCACAGACTGTGGTCTGTAGCATGCTTTGGAGTGTGAGCACTGGACAGGGTATGGTACCTCAGGAGTCCAGGAGTAGAGTAGATTTCTGTGGTGGTTCACATTGCAATATAATGTACTGAAAATAAATAAATACATTTAACTGTGTATTTGTGGATAGCTTTTGGGGCCACTTGACAGAAATCTGACATTGGCCAAGGACAAAGAAATGGGCTACAGGCAGGAATCTGACATTAGGCTAGGACAGGGAAGTAAGCTCAGGCAGGAATCTAATTTTAGGGTGGAACAAGGAGTAGGCTTCAGGCAAGAATCTGATTTGGGGTTAGAACAGGGAAGTAGGCTCAGATATTTTGGTCATCCCAATAAGCCCTTAGAAACAGTAATCACGGGAGTGATCATGGGACTTTGTTTATTGTCTTGCTTGTTCCTTAACCTAGAACTGACCTTATTATTTGCATGTAATTAAAATGGTATAAAGGCAGTTTGGGAAAAAATAAATCTTCCTCAGCGTCAGAACTGGATGGGGTCATGCTACAATGTTGTCTGACTGTCTTTTTTCTCTTTAATCCTCACTCCTGCACTGGAGAACCTGTTGACTGATTAAGCTGGCTTGGTCATATACTTATGCACTAGAATGTTATTTAACTATGTGATGTACTTGCATCTAGATAACTACAATAATGTGAGATGCTCTAAAAAAATGTAGTTCCCTCTTGCTAACCAGGCAATATTAAGACAGTTTTAATTAAAAGAAATATTCAGTATCCTAAAATTCATTCCAACAGATCTTCAGAATTATAGAAAATAAACAAAACAAAATTAAAAAACAGGATTACTTACTAGAAAATAAAGGGGTATTTTATATTCAACTTCTGAAAAATCTCAGAACTTTCATATTTCTTCAAAATATCAAATACACTTGTTTTTATAAACCATTGTAATAAATAGAGTTATTGTGAAAGTCAGAGCTATTACAGATATTTTACCCTACATATTTATACTTTTTCTATGGGTTTCTTCTTTGGTAGTGATAAAAAGCATTCATTTCTCCTTATAGTGTGCAAAGCTTTTATAACTGTCCAAGCTATTGTTGGCCAGGGACCATTAGGATGCTGATAATGGTGGAAATGGAACTTTGGTATTGAATTCCATTACTTAAGGCTTTGTTGCCTTCCCTCACATGCTGAATACAGAAACTTGTTAGTAAAATAATTACAAATATTTCCTTGAAGACATTTTATCTGTCCACATTTCAAAGAGGCTTGAGGATTAGAATCTGACTATACAATGCTAGTCCTCTGATTTTTCATTGGATGCTAATCTTTAAAAGCAATTTTTATGAAACCCACTGGAAGAATTTTTTTCTGCTACAAATACATTTTTATTTTGAATTAGTAATAAATGCTCATAATCTTGTTATGAACCTGAAGGAAAATACCTGAATGCACAGCTTAAATATTTCAAAAATTAGAGCAAGCATAAGAATCGTAGTCTACTATTGCATGGATCAGATTTAGAATAAGTCACTACGCATTTAAAGCAGATAATTATCCCATTAATAAAGTACATTAGTCTGCTATTAACCAATTTCTTAAAACATGTTCTGCATTGCTCTCTATGCTGCTGTGTCAAATGTTTTTACATGGCCAAAGTAACTAGAGGATTTGCTTTTATTATTTCTGTATTCCATTTTATACCTTTTTCCTGTCAAGTAAAGTCTATCACCTAAGCATGGCTTAACTTTCTAGATAGAACTTGTTAACATATTCTTCTACATGAAAATTGATAGGAAAAACAATGCTAAAAATGACACCAAAGGCAACCAACATTACTGGACACTGATTTCTGTACTATAGAAATCTGCTAACCAGGAAGCATCGAGATAGGAGGAAGTAAAACTATAGTTTGTTGCAGCATTTTTTCTGTCCAATTACATTAGGACAGTGACAGGCCTGTGATTGGACAGGAATGGAGAGGTGGAGCTAGAAGTTGAGGAAGAGAAAGGTCAGAGACAGAAGGGCAGCTTCTTCATCATGGAGTCAACGGAAGATGAAGATTCAGACCCAGGCTAAGTTTTTCACAAGTTTAAATTAATTGGGTCAAAATTTGTCTTTATCATTTGGCATTGAAATTATTGTATTGGCATCTTGTAATCGTGATATTATTATTAGATAAGCCAATTGGCATTTTGTAATTGTGATCTTATTATTATATAAACCTGATTAGACAATTAAGCCTTACGAGTCATGCTTTACCGGGTTCTAGGCATTAAGATGAATGATAGTGGGGGTGTGTAAAGATTTGCATTTGAGCAAGATGTTGCTGCTAGCTGGAAGAAAATAGCAAGAACCTGTGGGGACTTAGTTATGAGGCCGGAAGGAACTGGCAGTAGAATGTGCCCCGATGGGAAGAAGAGTTTGTGGGGTGGATTAATTTTTTAAATATTCCAGCAACAATAGTTAGCTACAGAAGCATGAATCTCATCTTACCAGTGCCTGTTCATGGAGATAGGTCTGTTTCACACTTCCCTGTATCCAGCTCTTGTCCCGAAGTTTCATCTATTCAGAACGTCACACACGTTCACAGCCACAGATTTAGGTACAGTGATCTGCATCATCTTCACGTGAAGGAGGAGAGGCAGAGAGCCATGGAACTACCAGCATACCCTGAACCCAGAGGCAGGGCTCCCAAAACACAGTGGGAATTTGAAGCATTTAGTTGATGGTGTGTGTGTCTCTCTCTTTGTGTGTGTGTGTGTGTGTGTGTGTGTGTGTGTGTGTAGTTTTTTATTTGTTTTACTTTCTGTTTTATTCTTCCAAGACATATTCCTTCTGCTATAGCCTTGTCTGGGCTGAATTCTCAAGTATGAGCACATAATGCCTGCTTCATCCTGTCAAGTGTAGACTAGTCAGTACCTGGGAGATAGCTGCTACTTTAGTCATTTCCAAAGAAAGTGCTTCCTCAGTAAAGCTATGATCTCTGTTGGGTATAGGTCACTCTGTGATAGCCATGTATTGGGATTTGAATAACAGAGTTTAGTAAGTATATTGAAAAGAAATGAAAGTAACTATAGCGGGTAAGTGGTAGAGAAATGTTGCAGACTGATGGCAACAGATCATCAAATCAGAACATTTATAAACATCCATCAGTAATCAACTGGGAAACTCTGGTGAAGCGAACAGAACTGTCAAACTGGGAGCTTACAAGCATGTAACAGAAATCGACTGGGGAGGCCAGCTCCAATCAAATAGATTGAGAGTTTCCAGGCAAAGCAAATGTCCACTTCCATGAATCTTCCAGTTAAAGGACAAACAATAGTAGACAGATTACTTAATCAAATTAAAGGCTTACAACATCCAGCAGACAAAGACTGTGAAATTGAGGCAGTCACTTGAAGTCTCAGATGAGCTTGCATCTTCTGGGGATAATTGCAGGATAGGATAAAAATTGGAGATGCCTGTTGGAAATTGTTTACTTTAGCTATTCTCCATGGTCCAATTATTTTCCACTATTGGACTTTTGCTGTTTAATTCCTTCTCTGCCGTAGAACTGGCAGACCAACCCAGGGCAAATGGTCTTGAAGAACACTTTGAGGGAATACGTCTAGGGTTTGAAGTGTGGTGAAGATTCAAGGCCTGTCTTTCAGGCCCAATTTCTTGATGGGATGCATTGAAAGGTGATAACTTACCAATACCCTATACATTAGAGACTTTCATTGCTGATTTTGTTGTTGTGACTTGAAGGCTGGAAGACCCAAGGTAATGTATATGGGAAAAAAGCATTAAGGAGACCAGTCACCATACTGCCCTCTGGGGCAGGGTTTGAAGTGTGGCTGTGTCTTGGTGGAGCTTGTTACATTTTAATTGGTTGGCTCCAAAAGGTGATTCATACAGAAGCAGGAGTAAGATACCAAGAGGAATATATTTCTGCAATCAGTAACAAAGACTCATTAGGAGAGGACAGACTTGGATAAGCTAAGGTCAAATAAATTATTAGATATTTGAGCTGGCTAGAACAAGGGCAGAATGATATTAAAGAAAAGTTATTGGGAGAATAAAATGAGCATTGTGAGAATTCTCTGAAAGAACCCTTTAAATTGGTGCTTACATATGGTCCTAAAAGTACATAAAGATATACTTTAAAAAGTAGAAACATGGATTCTATGTCCAACAATATGCATATTAATTATAGAAAACTTCAACAATCTAAGGTAGCATTAACACGGAAGGCTTTTGTTTTTGTATGTGCAGTTTTATGTCTTCCACATTCTCTTAAAAAATTCTGTTTTCCACCAAAACATCACATACCATTTCACAAGACTGCTTCTAGAAAAACACTATGTAAATTTTTACATGTACACAACAGCCAATTCATAATTCATAAACCAACTCTTTTACAGGGTTTTCATACATCCCTTCCCCAATTTCCCCAGCATCAAGAAATGGCAACAAGAATGCCAATGAGAGCCAGGCAGTGGTGGCACATGCGTTTAACTCCCTCTTGGGAGGCAAAGGCAGGTGGATTTCTGAGTTCAAGGTCTACAGAGTGAGTTCCAGGACAACCAGGGCTACACAGAAAAACCCTGTCTAGAAAAAAAGAATGGCAAGGAGAACCTCTATGCCTCCAGGACTGCAAAGCCACTCAGATTTGCCAGTTCTAATCAGATTTGTATTTTCTTGGCTGTGTGCATGAGTGCATTCATGTGTGTGTGTGTGTGTATGTGTGTGTGTGTGTGTGTGTGTGTGTGTGTGTGTTTAAGGAAACATATGTGGAAGTCAGCGAAGAGATTTATGCAATCAGTTCTCACAATTGACCTTCATGTGTCTGTCCCAGGGACAAAACCTGTAAATCAAATTCAGCACCAGCTTTCTTAGGTAAGCATTTGTATCTGCTGAGCCATTTTATTACCTCTTGCCTGCTATTTTAAGTGGAGATTAAAATGAAGTTTCTTCGATTTCTAAGAGAAAGAAAGGATATGGAGTTGGGTAGATGATAGTTGGGAAAGATCTGTAATAAGTTAGGGGAGGGAAAAACACCATCCAAATATATTGTATGGAAAAGATTTATTTAAAAAGAAAAAGGAAGGAAAAGAAGAAGAAAAAGAAAAAGAAATATGAAGAGGGGGTCCTCTGGCTTCCTCAGATGCTGATTCCTTATCCCGATGAATTCAAGTCTGTGCCTAATGTGTTGCTGCCTGCCACATCCTTCTGGAGAGCTGTAAGTAGATATTTGCTTCATGACTGCTGTTCCCTGCATGCCTCACTACAGACACAAAACGAAACAGCAACAACACTCAGTCAAGATAGACAAAAGCTAAATGATCAGTCAATAAACATAAAAACATCATTTCTAAAATCTAAATGTCTCTCATATAAGAATACACAATAAATTAGAAGTAGAAAGGGCTTTTTCAGCCTTAGTAAGGCCAACTATAAAAAAACAGATCTAATGTGATACTTTATGTTTAAATTTAAATGTGTTTTCCTTAGGATAAGAAAATGTGGAGAATGTCCACCATTCCCTTTTCTACTCAGCATGGTACAAGGGGCCCTAGAAATAGCAACATTTGAGAAAAAGAGAAAAAGATATTGAAATTACAGAATAAAAGCATCTTTATTTGCACATGGCATAGCCTTGTATATAAAAAAGTCTAAGGAATACACAAATCAGCCATTAAACACAAAAAGTGAGTTCACTATATTTGTAAAATGAAAGATCAATGCACAAAACACAGTTCTATATCTGCACACATGCATATTAATTTCCTATCACTTTGTCACAAAATAACAGAAATTTAATATGAACTGTTAAGTTGGGTTGTGACATCCTTTAGTGTTGTCATGCTTTCCTTTGAGGCTCAGCATCACAACCTTCTATTACAACTACGAATATGACTATGATGGCTATGACACTACTAGTCCCACTACTACTAAATAATAACATGAAGATGTATAAGCTCCCTTTAGCTATGCAAAGAATTAATGTGATATGAGTCTATGGTGGCAGAACTGCAAATGAGGCTTGGATTTCCTACAAAAGTTTCCTTTCTATGGGCTACCGTGCTCCTTATATGCTAGCACCTTCTGTGATTCATTTAAAATTCTGCTTCTATAATCTTTCTTCTTCTCTTCCCTCTGGGAACTTGGAGAAAATTGAGAGAGACTATTAATGGGCACACATTATGTTTTCTGAGGAGTGGAAATGTTTTCAAGTTGACTGGTGGTGACTGCAAAACTCTTGAACCCACTAAACTATGTTGAAGTGCACACTTAAACAGATGACTAGTATAACATGAATTATATCTCAGTAAAACTGCTCATAAAATAAGAAAATGAAAAGTTGGGATGTATCAGAGTTGGTGGAATGCTTACAAGTGTGCCGGATACCATGGGTTCAATCACCAGTGCTAACACAAACCTATAATCCCCATACTTGGGAGGTGAAGTCAAGAAGTTTACAGCTATCCTCAGATATATATAAAGTTTAAAGGCAGAGCTAGGCTACATGATAAACTATCATGAGAAAATTGATTTCCAACTGGAATTCTGTAACATTTTGATTAAAATTTATTTTTATACTTCTATTAATTGTACATATTTAAGATCACATTAAATATTATATGCTCAAGAAATAGCAGTAACACAAGCTTTAGGTAGAACTTTATGTCCTGTTTATGGATATTAAATTAATCTAGAATAAAAAGTTCTTATAAAAAGAACATAGATAAATTTATAGTTTATATAATCATATTTACCTTAAAATTGTTAATTAACAATATACTATGGAAATGAACAAGTATTTGCATCATCTCATGTGTTAATATGCTCAAAGAAAGTATAAAGTATATGGAATATTGTAAAAAGTGGTCCATAATATTTGAAGAACTTATAAAGCCAGCTTAGGAGTTGAAATTTTTGGTTGTAGCTTTTATTGCTACTACTACTATTATTATTATTATTATTATTATTATTATTTTATTTAAACTGACTAAGGTCTATAGCTGCACTCAAGTAGTTATCAAGAGCAAAATTGTGATGTGAGACATGAACAACAGGACAAATGAGTTGACTTTCCTAATACCAAAGTATAATTTTTGATAGGGAGACATTTTAGGAAACTTGTAGGGCAGTAAATTTAAAGCACAGTAAGATAAACATGTTTCCATGATACAGATCTCCACCTTGGTTGAATTTTGAAGCCACAGAAGTTTGCTAGTAAATGCTGAGTCTAGAAGTGAGTTGAGTTTGGTCCCCTGACTTGCATTGTCTGACGCTAGGCTTGCCTGTCAGAACTTAGGAGGCTTATGGGACCCCAAGCGCATCCTGCTTCCTTGTGAAGGACTATGGGAGCCGCAAGTACCACCAGCTTGGAACACTACACCACCTCTCCCCTACCCTTCAGGTCTCCCTGAGGTACAGTCAAGAGAGTCAGGTCCCAGTGAAGCATGACCAGCAAAGTCCAGACCTTGACCTACATTGTGAAACATATAGTTCCCTCTGCTTTCCAGATGAGTCTTACTGGCATTAGAATCATCCAGCCAATACCAGAGAAAACCATGCCTAAAGGACAGCATTAGAAAACAACAAATCTAGGGCACTATGGCACCACCAGAACCTAGATATCCTTATACACCTTGAATCAGAAAGAATTCTTACATCTAATCTTAAATCTAAACCCTAAATCTAATCTTATGAGGATGATAGAGGCCTTGAGTGAGGAAATGAATAAATCCTTTAAAAAAATTCAGGAAAATACATTTAAATAGGTAAAAGCCTCTAGAGAGGAAACAAATAAACAAAAAGAAATACAGAAAAATACATAGAAACAGCTGAAGGATATGAATAAAACTGACTAGAAGAAAAAAACTGAAATAAAGCAATTAAAAAAAACCAAGACAATTCTGGAGATGGAAAACCTAGGAAAGAGAACAGGAACTACAGACACAATTATCACCAATAAAATGTAAGAGATGGGAGAGAGAATCTCAGGCCATAGAAGATATGATGGCCAACAAGGCCATCTTCTGCTACATATGCGGCTGGAGCTTGGTCCTGTGGAGGCTTGGTGCCCCAGTGTAGGGGAATGCAAGGGTGGAAGTGGGGGGTGGGTGGGAGAACACACTCATAGAAGCAGAGGGAGAGGAGAAAGGGTAGGAGGTTTGGGGGGGGGGCGTGGACCTGGAAACGGGATAATATCTGAAATGTAAATAAAAAAATCCAATAAAAAAAGAAGATATGATGGAAGAAGTCAATACATGGATCAAAGAAAATTCAAAATCTAAAAGGTTCAGAAAACAAAACATAGAGGAAAATTGAGACACTAGTAAAGACCAAAGCTAAGAATAGAATGATTAGAAAAAGGCCCATCTCAAAGGCTGGGAAAATACCTTCAACAAAATCATGGAAGAAATTTTACCTAACTTAAAGAGATGCCTATAAACATATAAGAAGATTATAGAACACAAAATAGATTTGACAAGAAAAGAAAATTCTCCTGACACTTAAAAATCAAAACACTAAATGTACAGAACAAAGGAAGAATATTAAAAGCCACAAGTGGAAAAGACCAAGGAACATATAAAGGCAGACCTCTCAGAATTATACTTGTTTCTCAACAGAGTCTCTAAAGGCTCTAGAAGAACCTGGGGGAGCTGTTTTGCAGAGCTTAAGAGACTACAAGTGACAGCCCAGACTTCTATTCCCATAAAAACCTTCAGCTGCCATAAATGGGAAACCAATATATTCCATGACAAAACCAATTTAAAAATACTGTTCCACTAATCCAGTCATACAGAAGATGCTAGAAGGAAAGCTCCAACACATGACTAATTATAGTCATAAAAACACCAGAAATAAGCAGTTTCACACAATGAATACTAAAAGCATAGAAACATACACTACTACTACTACTCTATTACTACTACTATTACTACTACTATTACTATTAGTACTACTACTACTACTATCAGCAACATCAAAAGTAGCAATCATTGGACATTAATATCTCCCAACAATGGGCTCAATTTCCCAATAAGAAGACACAGGCTAACAGAATGGATGCATAAACAGGATTTGTTATTCTGCAGTGTATAAGAAACACAACTTAGCTTCAAAGATAGGCTTAAGAGTAAAAAGCTGAAAAAAGGTTTTCTATGCAAATGAGCCCAAGAAACAAAAATAAAGGAAACAGAGAAGGACACTTCATGTTCATCACAGGAAGAATCTATAAAGAGGAATTCTCAATTCTGAACATCTATGCCCCAAATACATGGGCACACACATTTGTAAAAGAAGCATTACTAAAGCTTAAATCACACATTATACCCTACATATTAATAGTGGAGGACTTCAACTCCCCACTCTCACCAATCAACAGGTCATTAAGACAGAAACTAAACAGAAATAATGACAATTACAGCCATTACAATTTAAGTAGACCTAACAAATATCTATAGAACATTTCATCCAAATATGAAAGAATAAACCTTCTTCTCAGCACCTCATGAACCTTCTCTTATAACAAACCAATGACAATCATCAAATTAACTAAAATGAAACATAAAGCAGTTCCACTAAAATCAGGGGCAATATGAGTCTGCCTACTCTTTCCATATCTCTTCAATATAGTACTTGAATTTTTGCTAGAGCAATAAGAAAACTAAAGGGGATACAACCTGGTAAGGAAGAAGTCAAAGTATTGCTATTTTCAAATGATATGATCATATACATAAGTGACCACAAAAATTTCACCAGGAATATCCTACAGCTGATAAACACTTTCATTCAAGTGACTGGATACAACATAACTCAAAGCAATTACTTGTCCTCCCTTTTACTGATAAGCAGGCTGAAAAAAGTTAGGAAAACAACACCCTTCATAATAGCACAAATTGTATAAAATATCTTGGTGTAACTTGAACCAAGCAAGTGATAGATGTATAGAAGATCTTCAATCACTGAGGAAATTGAGAAAGATATCAGAAGATGGAAAGATCTTCCATGCTCATGGATAGGTAGGATTAACATAGTGAAAATGGTCATCTTACCAAAAGGAATTTCCATATTCAATCAAGTTCCCATCAAAACTCCAACAGATTTCTTTACAGATTTTGACAGAGCAATTCTCAACTTCATATTAAAAAACAAAAAAATCCTAGGATATCTCAAACCATACTGTACAATAAGAGAACCTCTGGAGGTATCACCATCCCTGACTTCAAGCTGTATTACAGAGTGATAGTAATAAGGACCACAGGGTATCAGTATAGAAACAGACTGACTAATTAATAGAATAGGATCCAAGACCCCACACATAAGCCCACACATCTATGGACACTTGAATTTTGATACAGAATCCAAAAACCAAATAATAGAAAAGGAAGAGCATCTTCAGCAAATAGTGTTGGTCTAACTGAATGTCTGCATGGAGAAAAATACACATAGATCGATATTTTTCACTCTGCAAAAATCTCAAGTCCAAATGAATCAGAGACTTCAACAATAATGACAACAATGACAACCAACAACAACAACATCTATTACTACTACTACTACTACTACTACTAAATCTAATAGACCAGAAATTGGGCAATAGCATTGAATTCATTGGTACAGAAAACAACTTCCTGAACAGAAAACCAATGGCTCAGGCACTAATATCAATAATTAGTAAATAGAACCTCGTGAAACTGAAACGTTTCCGTAAATCTAAGGACACTGTCAGTAGGGCAAAGCAATAGCCTATGGATTGGGAAAAGATTTTCACCTACACTACATCTGACAGAGGGCTAATAGCCAAAATATATAAGGAACTCAAAAAGTTAGACACCAAAAACCCAAATAACCTAATTAAAAATGGTATATGGTGCTAAACAAAGAATTCTAAACAGGAATCTCTAATGACTGAGAAAATGTTCAATATTCTTAGTTATCAGGGAAATGGAAATCAAAAGGAGTCTGTAATTCCACTTTGCATACATGGGAAAGGCTAAGACGCAAGATGTGGAGTAAGAGGAACACTCTTACACTGCTGGTATGAGGGCAAACTTGATAACCCCTCTGGAAATCAATTTGGCGGTTTCTTAGAAAATTGGAAATAGTTCTACCTCAAGGTCAAGCTATACCACTCCTGAGCATACTATCAAAATATACTCCTCTGTCCCACAAGAACACTTGCTCAACTATGTTCATATCAGCTCTAGTCACTACAGCCACCATCTACAAACAACTAGATGTCCCTCAATTGAAAAATGGATAAAGAGAATGTGGTTCATTTATACAATAGAATACTACTCAGACATTAGAAAAGGAAATTATAAATTTTGTAGGCAAATGGATGGAACTAGAAAATATTATCCTGAGTGAGGTAACCCAGATGCAAAGGACATTGTATGTATTTACTTATAAATAGATATTAGCTATAAATTACAGGACTGCCAAGCTACTATCCACAGGCACAAAAACCACACAAATATGAAGGTGGGAGGTTGAATTTTTCCAAGGGAGGATGATTGAATTTTTCTTAGAAGGGGAAATAAAGGAAATATTGGTGGTTCTTGGAGGGATGGATTTAGATGGAAGGTCAGAAGCAGGTGGAGCAGGGTAGGAGGATTAAATAGAGTGCGAGCAGAGGAAGAGTTGGGAACAGTGGTGGGCATGTAGGGGAGGCTGAATCTGTAGGACATGCCAGAGTCTTTGGACTTGGACAGGGAATGCTCTTTGGTGTCTATGCCTCTGTAGCTGAGACTCCCAGCAGTGGAGGCTAAGTACTTTGAAGTGGTCACATTCTTTAATTAGAACTTCCAGTGGAGCGGTCCACCCACAAAATCTTTGACCCTAAATGTGTCCTGCCTATGAGATGGGCAGGGGCAAAGATAGAGCAGAGGCAGAGGGAATGGCCACCCAATGACGGCCCTAAATTGAGATCCATCCCATGGGCAAGAACTAATTCCTGACACTATTAGTGATACTGTTATGCTTGCAGACAGGAATCTAGCATAATGCTTCTCTTAGAGGCTCCACTCAGTAGCTAATGGAAATAGATGCAGAGACTAACAGCAAACATTAAATAGAGCTCTGTTAGTCTAGTGGAAGAGTTGGGATTCAACAGGAAGATCAGTCTGGACCTTTGGGGGCTCCCAGAGAGTGAACAATGAACTAAAGAGCGAACATGGGCTTGACTTACCATCCTCCCCACATGTATCTAGCAGAAATGCATCTTGGTCTTTATGCTGGTCTCCAAAAAATTGGAACAGGACTGACCCTAAATCTTTTGCCTGCATGTGGATGCAGTCCGGTAACTGGGCTGCCTTGTCTGGACTTACTGGGAGAAGATGGGCCTACTTCTTCAGTGACTTGATGAGTTAGTTATGGAAGGAAGGTGGTACCCAGGGAGGGGCTCCTCCTTCTCAGGGGTGAACTGGATAATGAACTGGGGGAAGGATCTGTGTGAGAGAGCACTGGGAGGAGAGGAGGCTAACATTGTGATATATAAGACAAATAAATAAATGAATTAATAATCATAAAAAGTAAATAAATACTGAGCCTTCATGTATCTGTATGTAATAATACAGATGTATTGATTGAAATGCTCACACATCTGTGATCCATTTTAAAATTTGAATAAGAGAGAACATATTCACAAATGAATACTATGTTGCAAATGATACTGAAGTAAGAAGATTGAAGGCCAAACAAAGTCAGGAGATTGAGACAAAGCTGTTCTTTGAGCTAGTTGATTGCCAAGAATATACATTGTCGCTCATTTACCTATGTATTGTACTAGACGTTCCTGACTCAAAATTCATTTTTGTGCCTTTCAGTCACATGCCAGATGCATACCATCTGAAAACATTATGAAGAAAACTTTTCTTAAAGAGTTACTGTTTCGGGACAGAATATAAAGAGTACTAACCATCCCAGGAGAAGCATTCAATGAGGAGATAGTCTTGAAACATGATGAAGGCATATATCCTCTACATAATGATTTTACTTAAAATATGTCTCAGAGGGTGTAGATAAACTTAATAGTAGAGAATGTATTTTTAATTTTCTTTCTCTGGAATTTCAACTAAAATATTCATAAAAATGATAATAGCTATTAGTATCATCACTATAAAGTTAGTTTCAAAAAGAGTTCCAAATTGCATAGAGAATATTTTAGGACGATTCCCACAGAAATATCAACTTTAATATTGACTTAACCCTAACCATAACAGGTTCTCTGTATGCAGCAAAGTAGTAATGTGTCTTGGATCACAAACTAACATCTATTAATAGTAAATTCCAGGCATTATTACAATTATTTTTGTATGTCTTAACACATTTACCATTTTACAAGGTTCATGTTACAGATTTTTTTCATAGAAAGGAGAGAATGTTAACAAGATATCAAAGTAGGGTCATCTAGGCTTTATTGCCTTTCACAGATACTTCAACTAGAAATTATTTAAAAACAAGAACACCATGGTAAAAAATGTGTTAAACTTTGTATTAGCTTTAGTTAGCTATGCATTTCACAAGACAGAATAAAAATATCATATGTATATCATAAGAGAAAATTTAACCATCTTGTCATTTCATCTTCTTCAAGTCAGAACATGGCCACACCAAGAGGATTCATCAGGGACCCTAAAGATCAGCTTCTTTAGTATCCCAAGATACTTCTCAGTCTCTTTTGTCTCACTTCAAAGGGAATTAGAAGAAAATGCCACAGTTAGAACCAACCAGGATCAGAGCTAAAGAATACAAGGATATGTATCAAGTGTATAGCAACCAACATAAATATATTAATGATGACTCTGTTATTGACACCAGTGTTGTCTGATCAGAGCCAATTTGCAAATATGAGCAACACACTATCAGTAAATGAACCATATCCTATATGGAGAAGCCTCAGCCAGCCAGTTCAGAATCAGCCTTAAATCCTATTATGTAACCCTGTCCAGGGTGAAAAATGACAATCAAAGCAAATTGTGACAAAGGTCAAGGGCTAGTTGTCCTTCACATATAATTTTAAACAATCTTAACTGCAGTCTCAAATCTAGGCAAGGCCTTGCTGTAACTAAGAGGCAAACATCAGCCATTCATTTTTGCTTAGCAGACTTGATGGTTAAGCAACAGTCAGTACTATTGGGTTGGGAGTGTCCTAGGAGGCATGCTTCTGGGCGTGTTAGAAAGGGCACATCTAGGAAGGTTTATCTGAGCAGGAAAGAACTATACTGAATGTGCTTAGCACTATCCTGTGATGTGGGGATTTGAATGACAGAAATCTTGAACAGTGCCATTATTCCCCACTTTCTGCTTCTTGCTGTGAATAAATGTTCACAACCACAGCTCCAGCTGGAACTCAGCTAACTAACTCCCTTCCCATGAACCTATGAGCTAAAATAACCCTCTTCCCCCTAAATTGTTTTTTGTTAGGTGTTTGATCACAGCATAAGGAAGGTAAATATTAGAGCACGGCATCTGGTCTCATTCTTTGTACTTTCAGGCTCTTTCAGGGCCTCTCCTGTTAATTTGTCCAACTTCTCAACTCCAACAGTGTTGTCACCAGGCCATGTCAGGGATACTGCTTCCCTTTGTGATTTGAAGTGATTCAACACACATCTGGTACTCAAACAATATGAACTGATTTTAGATTTATAAGAATTAACAAGTTCCAATTCTATGCTGCCTGACAGTGAACCCACTTCAATGCTTAGGATGCACACAGGCTGAAGGTAGAGGCAAGGGAAAGGAGATTTCATGCAAATGGAAGGCAAACATAGTAGAGTGTCTCTACTTATGGCCAAAAAAGGAGAGCTTTTATGTTAAGCAAAATTGTAACAGGAGATGCAGAAAGTCATCATATAATGGTATGTAATGATGAAGGCATCAATTCATAATGAAGCTAGACAAATATTAATGTATGTACACCTGACACTGGAGTTCCTGAAGATGTAAAACAAAATTAAAGACTGTAAGGGGGAAATATAGTGCATATGGTAGTGCATAATGAGACTCCAGTACTTCAATCTCTATGATGTACTATCACTGAGATAGAAAATTAAAAGGAAACCTTTCACCTGAACAATACATTACATTAAGTGTACTCAATATTCCTAGGTCAGAACATTCTGTCAGTGACAGCATATGTGTTCCTTGGAGGTGCATGTGGAACAATACACAGGATAGGTTCAGGCTGAAGGACAAAGTTCTTTTCCCCAGAAAAAAAAGTTTTGAGTGTAAAGGAAGGAAGATAGAGAATAATATTAAAAAAATTGTCAAACCATCAGGTGACATAAATAAAGAAATTATAGTTTAATACTCAGAAGCCATAATACTGGTTTCATATCCTCCTCTGCTCTGCTTTTGATAGACATTCACACAATTTCCCCATACCTTACCACACCTAGAAAGTCATTATATAACAGTATATAATGGTAAAGGATTCAATTCATGCTGAAGCTAAACAAATAATTAATGCATGTGTTCTTTTTGAAAATACATTTTGCTTTTTAGCATGAACAAGAATTTGGCTAGGCAACTTGCCCTATGTTGTGCATATGTATGGTGGGCATATGCACAACACAGTTACCTTTACAAGGACACAGTTCAGGCTATTTGTTCATACATTAAATAACAACAAAGCAAAACATATAAAAGTTTCTCATTTAAATGTAACTATTTAATATTTTGAAATTAGTTGGTTTTGCTGGTGTGTATTTGTGTGTGTGTGTGTATGTGTGTGTGTGTGTATGTGTGTGTGTGTGTGTGTGTATGTGTGTGTGTGTGTGTGTGTGTGTGTGGGTGTGTGTGTGTTTTGGAGGCGCAGGCTCAGTGAATGTTATTTCTGAACAATGACCATTAAATTGGTGGATGGAAAACTTTCTGACTTTCCATTCCCAAAGGAAGTATACATCCTTAACACTGTATGCCAGTTTCCCAGTAAGATGGTATGTGGCATGAACATGCTTTTGCTTACAATTTTGTCCTCATTACTACCCAATTCTGTTTCTTCAAACCCTCACTATCAATACTTGGTCCTATCAATTGTATCAGATATTTCTTAAAATACAACATATTCTTTCAACTCTGAATGGATTTATCAAGAAAATCATAACTACACATGCCCAAGCCATTTATGTGCTTCTCTGGCACTCTCTCATAGATAAATTAGCACTGTAACTACCTGAGGACCTGGAAAAGCCCTTTGAACTACCTATGTAACCTACCTCTCCATCTCTAAGCCAGGGTTCCAGACTAGTAATATCTGAAGAACTGCATACTTTGTAAATGAACTTCCCTCCCCACGAATAGCCTAGCCATCTGAGGGTCCATGTCAGTGGCTTGATTGCTCTGCAGCAGCGTTACTTTCTCCCATTTCCTGATAGCCTAATTCTGTAACCTAAAGCCATGTCTGAGTACCTGTATGTCCACTTATAAGTCTCATCTTTACTTTTCTCTTGCACAGTATCCTCAAATTCAAGGGGACTGCAGCAAAAACATGTCTGCTCTTCAAATCAGACGCCATGACTTTTTCATAGACAAAACAGGACTACCTGTGTTACCTCAACCATTGATCAGCAGTAAATGGCCACAAGACTGAACTTCAGTCATCATCCAGCTCAACCTAAACCTGCCAGAGTTGGGCATTAGAAAACATCTAAAAGCCTACTTAACAATCAGAAACAATTATCTATACCAAATAATACCAGAAATAACTTAAAACTACATACCTAAGTCCCTAGAAACCTAAACAACATGAAAAGCCAAGAGAATATATTTCTTCAAGAACTTATGAGGCCCATAGTAATGATTCCTGATTAGGGTAAATCAGATGGCTCTCAAGACAATGAATTCAAAACAATAACTTCAAATGTATTCAAGGAACTCAAAGAAGCGTTAACACCTGAATAATGATCTAGAAATCACAAAAAAGCAACGGAATAAAATAGAAAAATCCAGGAAAGGAAAGTAAAATTTATTAAGGTATTGAAATAAGAATGAAGACCGAAATCAGTACAAAACTTCATTAAGCCTAACCAATATTCAGTAGAACACTTGGCCAATAAAATGGATCAAGTGGAAGAGAGAGCATCAGGGTCTAAAGACAAGGAAAAGGAATTAGATCACTCAAGAAAACGATAAAATTAAAAGAGTCTTTGGGATACAATGAAAAGACAAAAACTACAAAATATGTGCTGACATAGAAGATTTGTGCTTTAACCTTTTCCAATGACAGTTTTATTTATCTCCTAAAGCACCAGCTTCATCTGCAGCAAACAAGAGAGCGCTGCACAAGGTTGAGGATAGTTGGGGATCCAGGATCGAAGAGTGACACAGAGATTCGTTTGCTGTTTTTTTTTTTTTTTTTTTTTTTTTTTCTTGTCTCTTTGGCATAGAACTTGGCATCAGCATAGATGAAAACACATCCCAGGAGAAAGTGTGATCTATTTCCCCAAAGCACTGGCCCAGGGAATCTTTGCAAGACATACAATCTTTATAAGTACTCTTCTACTCTAACCTGCACCCCACAAAAGAATGGCCTCAACCTTACTAGTGCTAATAGAGGCAGAGTAAAGAAAAGTTTCTTTTGTTGTTGTTGTTTTATTAATCATTTTATTGTTTTACATTTCAAAGGATATCCCCCATCCTGGATTCCCCTTCACAAACTCCCCATCCCATCTCCCATTCTTCTTCCCCTTTGCCTCTTTGAGAAAAGTTGCTTTCGCCCAGAGGCAATGTAAGACATTGCTGCTGTCATAAGTCAATCTAATGATGAAGAAAAAGTAAAATTCTAGTCAGAGAGGAATAAAAATGCCAGAAAAATGATACCTGTTAAAAAGGAAGAAAAGAATGTGTCCTGTTTTGCAAGTGACAGGATAGTTTGCCCAGGATATTCTAAGGAATTTCTACACATTCTAGAGCTGTGGTAGTTCAACAGGAAAGTGGTTCAGCAATATCCCTATCCAACATGTACATGATCAGAGAAAGTTCCAGATATTGTCAATTCTGTAAACGTGAATGTGTGTGGATCCAACAAATTCATACACAGGTTGCATGTGGAAAGTTACAAATCCAGATGGAGAAACCTAAAGAAATATAAGATGGAGCCTATTCTATTCATATAATAGAAGAATTGTTGTTTTTTAAATATGTTGATTCTAGGTATAATTAAAAAATACTTAAAACAAACCTTGTCCCAGTATAAACCATAATTTTTACAAAATATCAATAAAATATATATGAAAATGTAAAAGAACTAAAATATTTAACATTTTTAAAAAGAAATAGGAAGTACCAAAATAATTATTTTTAATATATGAGAATTTTATAAATGAATGTTGTGACCTCATTGAATATACTTTTCCTTAATAAAAGTGTCACCATTTTTATTAAAGTGTGAAGAACTATTCTTCTTAACAGGGAAATGTGTTATAAAGTTATGCAAATCCATATTTGTCTATTTATAGAATAAGAATCATACACAGATCAATGGAACAAAGAGCAAATCTAGAAACAGATCTAACCAAATACTGCCCACACAAATTTTCCCAGAGTTCAATAGCAATTTGTGTGGGCACATTAGCTTCTTGAACAAGTATATCTGTAGATTTGACTCTCTACAGGCAAACAAAAATTGGAGCTATGATTAGAAATGAAAATGTACACAAATTAACAACTTGCACATTATTTAAAAACTAACACAAATAAATCACTAACAACCATAAAATGTAAAATCATAAGAGTTTCAGAGGAAAAACCTAGAAGAATAAATTTAGTACCAATTGCTATGTAAATAATTTCAAAATATGAAACTGATATAATTGATTTCTTCAAATTAAAATATTTTACTGTGTCCAATCATAGAGAATAAATTGGATTAAATATTTGAGAAAATCACACATCTTCAGAAGACTAGTATAAAGACAATTAAAGAATTCTAAATCCAATGAGTAAATGATAAAACATTCTGATTAGAAAATGAGCATTCTAGTACTTAGGTTGCAGAAAAGTACACAATTTCATGCCTTAATATCTAGTTTCATTGGCCTATTGTGAAGTTTCAGGTAACGCTTTGAGGAAGTCATCTATACATATCTCTTTGACTGCTAGCATAGACTCTTAACAAAAGCTAAGGGATGAAATTGATCATATATCACTCTTAGGAAAGTAGAAGTAGCAGAATCTAGAAAAGTCTGTAAACTCAAATTTCCTTCTATCATGGAACAATATCCTGGAGTGAAAAGGGAAGTCTGATGGATACATAGAGCAGCCTCATGCAGTATTTGCTTAGTGAAAACGATTCCAGTGCTGACATCCCAGATGTATAATATTCTGAAAGTAACATATATACAAGAGAGCTTCCTCTGTTATTGCCAGGAGTGGAGGAGGAATGTTGTGTAGCAATGAACACACAGCCTGAGGGATACTTGGATACTTGTGATGGTAGGTACATTTTGTATTTTGACTTTATTAAACATCACTACCCTGACTGTAATAGCTTCCATAATTTGGCAAAGTGTCACTTTTGTGAGCAAACAGGCCAAAGAATACACACACCCATTATTATTGCTAAAATTTGCATGTAAATTTATAATTATCTCAAAATAAAAACTTAATTAAAATAGCCTTTTTTTCTAATATATATGTTCCTAAGACTAAACATTCTTTATATGTGGCAACCCAAACACCAGATGGCAAGGAACTGCATGCAGAAGTTGGTGTGAGATCTCAGATGACTTCTCTTAAATCAGGCATTGAATAGATCATAACAGCATAGAGCAATAAAGTTCACAACTATACATAATTTTATTTTGAAAAATATACTTATTTTAAAACAATAATTTTATGGTAATATATGGCATTTCTTTTAATTTTTTATTAGATGTTTTCGTATTTACAATATCTCCTTTGCCAGATTCCCCTCCAGAAAAAAAAAAAGAAAGAAAAGAAAAAAATACAATAAAATAAAATAAGAAAAGAAATAAAATAAAAAAAACCCAAAACTAAAACAATCCCTTGTTCCCTCCCCTCTCCCCCTGATCACCTTTCCACTCCCTCCTGCTTATTGGCCCTGGCATTTCCCTACACTGAGGCATAGAACCTTCACAGGACCAAGGGCCTCTCTTCCCATTGGCCATCCTCTGTTATACATGCTGCTGGAGCCATAAGTCCCCCATGTGTACTCTTTGGTTGGAGTTTTAGTCCCTGGGAGCTCTGAGGGTACTAGTTAGTTCATATTGTTTGTCCTAAGGGGCTGCAAACCCTTCAGCTCCTTGGGTCCTTTCTCTAGCTCCTTCATTGGGGACCCTGTACTCAGTCCAATGGATGGCTGTGAGCCTCTACTTCTGTATTAGTCGGGTACTGTCAGAGCCTCTTAGGAGACAGCTATATCAGGCTCCTGTCATCCACCACTTGCTGGCATCCACAATGGTGTCAAGATTTGATGATTGAATATGGGAAGGATTTCCAGGAGGAGCAGTCTCTGAATTGTCCTTCCTTTAGTCTCTGCTTTATAGTTAGTCTCTACAACTCCTTCCATGGGTATTTTGTTCCCTCTTTTAAGAAGGAACAAAGTATTCTCACTTTGGTCTTCCTTCTTCTAGAGTTTCTTATGGTTTGTGGTTTGTACTTTGTATATTCCGATCTTCTAGGCTAATATCCACTTATCAGAGAATGCATACCATGTGTGTTCTTTTGTGTTTAGGTTACTTCACTCAGGATGATATTCTCAAGGTCCATTCATTTCCTCAAGAGTTTCATAAATTCATTGTTTTTAATATGTGAGTAGTACTCCGTTGTGTAGGTGTACCACATTTTCTGTATCCATTCCTCTGTTGAGGGACATCTGGGTTGTTTCCAGTTTCTGGCTATTATAAATAAGGCTGCTATGAACATAGTGGAGCATGTATGCTTATTACCTGTTGGAGCATCTTCTGGGTATATGCCCAGGAGTAGTATAGCTGGGTCCTCTGGTAGTACTATGTCCAATTTCCAGAGAAAGCGCCAAACTGATTTCCAGAGTGGTTGTATCAGCTTGCAATTCCACCAGCAATGAAGGAGTGTTCCTCTTTCTCCACAACCTTGCCAGCATCTGTTGTCACCTGAGTTTTTTATCCTAGCCATTCTGACTGGTGTGAGGTGAAATCTCAGTGTTGTTTTGATTTGCATTTCCCTGATGACTAAGGATGTTGAACATTTCTTTATGTGCTTCTCAGCCATTCGATATTTGTCAGTTGAGAATTCTTTGTTTAGCTCTGTACCCCATTTTTTAATAGGGTCATTTGTTTCTCTGGAGTCTAACTTCTTGAATTCTTGGTATTATTGAATATTAGCCCTCTATCAGATATAGAATTAGTAAAGCAGCCCCTTAGGACAAACAACAATATGAACTAACTAGTACCCTCAGAGCTCCCAGGGACCCAACTACCAACCAAGGACTATACATGGTGGGACTGAATATTTTGGCAGCATGTGTATAGTAGAGGACTGCAAATTCTATCATCAATAGGAGGAGAGGACCTCGGCCCAGTGAAGGTTCTGTGCCCCAGTGTAGCGGAATGCCAGGGCCAATAAGTAGGAGAGAGTGGGGTGGCAGGCATGGGGAGGTGGGGCGGCAACAGGGGTTTGTTCTCTGGAGGGGAAACTGAGAAAGGAGAAATTTACATGTAAATAAAGAAAATATCTAATAAAAAAAAGATCTTTTCCCAATTTGTTGGTTGTCATTTTGTCCTATTGACAGTGTCTTTTGCCTTACAGAAGCTTTGGAATTTTATGAGGTCTCATTTGTCGATTTTTGATCTTAGTGCATAAGCTATTGTTGTCCTGTTCAAGAAATTTTCCTCTGTGCCTATGTGCTCAAGGCTTTTCCCCACTTTCTTTCCTATTAGTTTGAGTGTGTCTGGTTTTATGTGGAGGTCCTTGATCCACTTGGACTTGAGCTGTGTACAAGGAGATAGGAATTCATCAATTTGCATTCTTCTACATGCTAACCGGAAGGCTTAAAATCTTAATGGGGAAAATGTAAGTCCTAATCCTATTAGAGTTACTAACTATTGCAAACTATTAAAGATAATTGAGACATCCAATTTAATCACTAATCATCTTATAAATTATCAAATTATTTATTGTACACAGAACTATGTTTGTAGTCATGCTATATAAAAAAGTAATCTTTTTACAGAAGTAAGCTTGGAAGGAAAATGTAATTTAAACCTCCCATTATATAGTCTTCTGCATATTTTATCAAAGTTAAGCCTAAAGCAAGTAACTCAAAATAAGTTTAAGGTACTTAAGCTATATTTAATATAAAATATATTTTTTAATTATTTTATTTTATTTTTCTTTTTTAACTTTTATGGCATTAAGATGAGAAAAGTTACATGTATTTGAATTTGTTAACATTTAAAAACATATTTTAAGTAAATAAAATTAAATCACATTCTTGTTTCCCTTTTGTACCCCAACTCCGCCTAGCAACCCCCCTTCAATACCTACAATATCTTTTTTGTCGTATTCCTCAAAATTTATAAAATATTATAATAATAAAAATAAGTATTATACAAGTTGTTTGATATAAAACAACAATCAATTTAACAGTCTTATGTAGATGCTCATCTACAGCAATAGTGAAAATACATTTTTCTCAATATAAATTTTTAATAACTCCAAACATATTAACTGTATGTTTCAAAATAATATATCACTACTTGTATTTTCTTAAATAAACATAAATGTATAAAGTCTTTTTGTTTGCTTGTTTTGTATTTAATAGAGTTTAAAATCTTGGCTCTTACTGTGGTACAAGCCCAAAATAAAAACAATTTTTAGACATTGGATTTCATTGTAATAAGGCTGTACTTCAATGATCCTCACATCACCAAAGGGTTTTACCTCCATTGTAGCTAAGCTGAGAGTTGACAGTTCTGCTACACCAAGAAATGAATTGTAGGCTCGATTTTTGGATACAGATTGCCTGCTATGGTCAAAGCTATTTGACTTGAGTAAGTGACTTTATTCTCAACCTACAGAGAACAGGTTACATTCATTTGAGAAATGGTGTATGTATTAAGATGGTCTATCCATAAAGTCATTCACCAACTGTTTCAATGAACAATGGTTCTGCATGGAGGGTGGCACAGACATTAGGTGAGTGTAAGAATGTGGTTCATTAGCTGTGATAATTTGGAAAACCATTCATCTCAGAGAAAGAGTAACTTATAAAGTCCTCTTCTTCAAACTTGATACAAGAATTGCAAACGTCAAGCAAAGCAATCAGTCTCACTCTTTGTTGTTCTCTTACAAGCCACCTCCCTAGTTAATCGTCTATCTATGTTTCTTTTGGGTATATAAATACTTTTGAAATATATAAGCTGTTCTGCAGAAGACATCATAGAAAACATTGACACAACAGTCAAAGAAAATGCAAAAAGCAGAAAGCTCCTAACCCAAAGCATCCAGGAAATCCAGTACACAATGAGAAGACCAAACCTAAGGATAATAGGTATAGAAGAGAGTGAAGACTCCCAATGTAATGGGCCAGTAAATATCTTCAACAAAATTATAGGAGAAAACTTCCCTAACCTAAAGAAAGAGATGCCCATGAACATACAAGAAGCCTACAGAATTCCAAATAGACTAGACCAGAAAAGAAATTGCTCCCATCATATAATAATAAAAACACCAAATGCACTAAACAAAGAAAGAAGTTTAAAAGTAGTAAGGGAAAAAAAGTCAAGTAACATATAAATGCAGGCTTGTCAGAATTAAGCCAGATTTCTTACCCGAGACTATGAAAGCTAGAAGATCTTGGGCAGATGTCATACAGACCCTACAAGAACACAAATGCCAGCCCAGGCTACTATACCCATCAAAACTCTCAATTACCTTACATGGAGAAGACAAGATATTCCATGACAAAACAAAATTTACACAATATCTTTCCACAAATCTAGTCCTACAAAGAATCATAGATGAAAAACATCAACATAAGGAGCAAAACTACACCATACAAGAAGCAAGAAAGTAGTCCTTCAACAAATCCGCACAAGCCTATTTCCACCTCTCACAACAAAAACAACAGGAAGTGACAATTACTTTTTCTTAATATCTTAATGTGAAAATTAATATTGCCAACATATCCTAATTGATTGAAATCCAAAAATACGAGGAATTAGAAATTTGATGATTATCATCTGATGGTCTCTCTAATTTGGTAATTGGAGAAATCGGTCCAATATTGTACAATCTATATACATTTTCAGCTTGTTATTTCGTGACAGTGTCTGGCTGTATACAACATAAGGGTCTTGAAATTTTGCTTCTCCTCTCTCAGTCTCTCAATTAGTAGTATTCTTTATTTCATGTTTTTACACTATACTATGGTTTTTAGAACAGTTTATATATTTTAAAATAATTTTTAAAATCAGACATATTTGAAAAGCAATGGTGATAAAAAATAGATGCTTGGGTATAAATTACTACATGTTTGATTGACAGAATATTTCTTTGTCCAAGTTGTACCCTTTAACTTGGATGGAGCACAGCCTAACCAGAATAAATTGCATGTTAGTTTTATTACAGGAAAAGGAAGCACATGTGTAGAGAGCCATGCCCGAGCTGGCTCAATCGCCATTACAACATAGCGCCGGCATCTGGTGTCTTCTCCCTGCAAACAAGTAGTCTGCGCATGTGCTAAGGGCCAGAGCACGCCAAGTCACAGCCCATCCCGGGCCGTCACATGAGGTAATGAGCAAACAGCCAATCAGAAATGAACCCCCAGCTCCAGGGTCTTCCTCTTAAAGATGCAATAAACACTTGTTGCAGAAGGATCCTGGTGTCCTAGTGCATTCTTGCTGGTGAGACGATTGCGCGGATTACACATATGAATCTAAGAGCTGCCAGAAATCTGCTCCTCATGTCTCTGCCTGTATTGGCCTGACCAATTCTCACAATGTAGGGCAAACCAAGAAGCTATGAATGAACCAATCAACTAACAAATGAACCAACCAACTAACCAATCAATCAAATGAACAACAACAAACACAAAACCCTCTTCCATATTTAGAGGGAAGATGACAAGGGTCTCTCATCATAGGAGTATGAATTCTTTTGACCAGGGGAAGATCTTAGAATCTACACTCACAGACTAAATGTCTCAAACAATAGAGAGACAAATACCAGGTACACTGCCCCTCAATGTCCCCCAGTTTGACATATGAGGATGCTGTGAAATAGGGGAAACTTGTACCTACACCATTTCAATAGTATGGGACCTATATACTAGTTCAATAGGTCAGGACTTTTACTATGGGTTTTAAATTCTTCCTCGTAACAAAAGTTAATTCCAGTGTTTATACCCCCCCAAACCCAAACAAACAAACAAAACAAAACAAAACAAAAAAACCCTATGTTCCATGATTAAAAAGTAGGTATCAGATAACTTGTCATCCAACTTATAGTTTTGGGTAATAATTATTCAGGCTATCCAAGAGGTTTGAAAATGTTGCCAGACAATCATATAAACATGACTCAATAGGATTCTATTTTTTATTATTACTTAACTTATTTACTTTATCCAGATCACAGTTTCTACTCCCCCCTCTCCTTCCTGTATCTCCTTTGTCTCTCCCCTCCCCTTGGTTAATCCCTCCTCCCCTTCTCCTCAGAAAAAGGAAGGGGTACTATCAATATCAACCAGACTTAGCACATCAAGTTGCAATAAGACTAGGCACATCTAGACAAAGCAGCTCAGTTAGGGATCCAAAGACAGCTAATATAGTCAGGGATAGCCCCTACTCCTGTTTTAGGAGTCCTATTGGGAGATACACCTGCACAAGTGTTATATATGTGTAGAGAGGATAGGACCAACCCACATATGCTCTCTAGATGGCTGTTAATTCTCTATGAGCCTCTATGGGTACAGGTTAATTGATTCTGTAGGTGTTTGTTTGTTTATTTCTTTACCCTTTTGGCTCTTATAATCTTTCTTCTCCCTCGTCCACAGAATTCTCCAAGCTCCACTTAATGTTTGGCTCTGGGTTTTGCATCAGTTTCCATCAGCTGCTGTGGACGTTTCTCTGAAGATGGTTTCGCTAGGCTCCTTTCTGCAAGTATTGCAGTATATTAGTAATAGTGTCTGGAATAGGTATCCTCTCATGGCATGGGTTTCAAGCTGGCACATTCATCTGCTGGCATTCCTCTCAATTCTGCTCCATCTTTTACCCCTTTACATCTTGTAGGTAGGCCAAATTGTGGGTCTAAGGATTTGTGGCTGTTGCAATCCCTCCATTTGAAGTCTTGCCTTGTTACAGGAGATGGCTGGTTCAGGCTCCATATCTCAAATTTCTAGGAGTTTTAAGCAGGGGACCCCTCTCATTCCTGGGAGTTACCTTAGTCCTAGGATTCTAGGTCCCCCCAAAACTACTTCCCCATAATCCAATTGTCTTTCCAAGTATTCTTTTCTCCACCCCCTAATTCCTTCTTCCTTTCTCAGCCCTTTCTTTCCCACAAAATCTTACCCCATCTGCCCTAATACTTATTTTATTTCCCATTCTCAGTGAAATTTAAGTGTCTGCCCTTGGACTCTCTTTGTTAATTAGCTGCTTTGTTTCTATGCTTTGTAATATTTTTATCCTATACATCACGACTAATATGCATTTATGAGTACATACCATGTTTATCTTTATGGGTCTGGGTTATGTCACTTAGGATGATTTCTAGTTCCATCAATTTGCCTGAAAATTTCACATTGACATCATTTTTAATGGTTGAATAATATCCACTGTGTAAATGTACCATAAATATTATTTGGGTGAGGGAAACCTCAGTTTCTGGCTATTGAAAAGCTGCCATGAACGTAGCTGAGAAAAGGTTCTTGTGGCATGTTGGAACTTCTTTTGCCTATATGTCCTGGAGTAGTATAACTGGATCTTAACATAGATCCAGTCTCAATTTTCTGAGAAATCACAAAACTGATTTTCAAGGTTGGATACATTTGCAATGCCACCAGCAATGGAAGAATATTCTCCTCTCCATGTTCTTGTTTAGTATGAGTTTTTGATCTTAGCCATTATGACATGTAATTTAGGATCTCAGAGTCATTTTGATTTGCATTTCCCTGGTGATTAAGAATATTGAACATTTCTCAAAGTTCCTCTTGGCCATTAGAGATTTCATTGAATTCTAGAAAGTCTTATATTTCTTTCTGTATTTATTAGTTGAGTGGTGAGTTGTTCAGAGTTGTTCAGATTCCATGGGTTTGTAGGCTTTCAGTTTCTGTTGTTGGTTTAGCTTTAATCCATGGTGGTCTGATAAAGTACAAGGGATTATCTCAATTTTCTTGTGTCTGTTGAGATTTGCATTGAGGCATAGCATCAGGCCAGTTTTGAAGAAGGTTCCTTGAGATGTTGAGAAGAAGAAATATTCTTTGGTATTCAGGTGAAATAGTCCATAGATATGTTAAATCTTTTTGAGTTATAGTGTCTGTTAGTTCCATAATTTCTCTGCTTAGCTTCTGTCCAGTTGACCTGTCCACTGGTGAGAGTAAAGAAATGAAGTTTTCCACTATCAATTAAGGAAGACTTGACCTTAGTACAGCAAAGCATCATAATCCTACAAAATCAAATAGATTCCCTAGCTGCAATGGCCTTCTAAAACTACTGGGGACTAGATTTAATGAATGTGGACAAGGGCTTCTATACATTTTTAGGGTGAAGTATGCTGCTTTCAATGCAAACCAATTCAAGTTAGTGCATGGAAATAAGTAATAGTTAACAAGTATAAACCAGAGAAACGGGTGACAATACTTTCTTGAAGGCTACCTGTCCCCTTGGCAGACCTAGTCATTGCGATTGTCCTAACTTTATTCTTTTGTCCCTGCCTTTTGAACTTCTCATCAACTTCCTCCAACAAAGACTACAAGATTTTGCCACCCAAAGCATCACTGAATTCCTCATGTCTGAAAATTAATAGCCTCTATCCAACCTGAAATATTTGTTATAGACCTGAGTTCATCTCTTTAATTCCTTTTATCCTTACCCTTACATGATTATAGGGTTAGAACAATCCTTTAATATCTGAATGAGATTTAGTGTAATATATATGAGCTACATGTTCAGAAACATTGTAACATCATTCATTCAACAAATACCCATAATAATTGTTGAATAACTATTTCCTAGCCCTGGTTGTTCCTCAAATTTGTGAGCAAGCATTAGAAACATTAAGCATTGGAGAAGGCTCAATGAGGTTCTTTCATGCTTACCTTCCAACAATTAGGATCACCAGCACTCATGTAAAAACAATGGGCATCCCAGTGGATCCCTGCAATCCTAGTAACTAAGAGACAAAGGAGAGCCTTAGAGCTTCATGGCCAGCTAGTCTTTCTAGATTGATGATCTTCAGGTTGAATGGGAAACACTGACTCAACCAAATGAAGGAGAGTGGTTGAAGACTCTCAACATAGATTTCTGATCTCCTCATGTGTGCACACACATATGCACTCACGTATGACCACACACAATGCATATACCACAAAGACAGGAAAATAAAATGTAAGCTACTTAGTTAATCATCTATATGACACATTTTCTGATTATATGTTTCTTCATTTTCAACAAATATTTTGAAGTTAAGATATAATTATACCATTTCTCAACCTTTTCTCTCCTAATACTTCCTATGTAACCTTTCTTGAACTCTCTAAAATCTATGGCCTGTTTTTATTTAATTATTGTTATGTGTCAATTCCTCAATTCACAAATACAACCTGCTCAGCACACATAATGTTAATTCTATGCATATGACTTAAAGATTGACTACTGGCATTAAGTAAATGATTAAGGGTTCTTCCCTGGAGAAAACTATTTCTGCTACCAGATTTTTTTTTAATGAGCGTTGGTATTTTGCCTACATGCCTATCTGTGTGAGGATGTCAGATACTCTGAACCTAGAGTTACAGACAATTGTGAGCTGCCATGTTGTGAAGAACAGGCCATGTTCTTAGATGCTAAGCCATTTCTCTGGCACAGTTGACATCATCCTTTAGTTTCCTATAGTGCTATGCTTAGGTTTGGGGCCCCATTAGATTTTCAATTGCTGTATTATCACAACAATTGCAATTGTCCATTTCTTCAAGTTTCCTTTAGGTAGTCTGGTTGATGAGGCTTCATGGTTGTGGCTTACCTGTCATTTTGTCAGGGAAAAAAAATCACTGCAGACTTGTATTTCTGTTGCTTTTATAACCTTTGTACTCCATCTTTTACAATGATAACTGAGGCTTAGGTGTTAGGGTTATGTTTATTGATTCAATTGGGGCTGAGCATCACATACTCTTTAGTTACTATGCCTATAAATGTACACTATGACTAAAGAAGTTTTAGAGGGTTAGTCCATGATTATCATGTCAGAAAGAGACAAGAATGTAATAAGAACTGTACCTGGGAGCTTTCCATAACTCCAGGGAGGAGAGAGGGAGAGAGAGAGAGAGAGAGAGAGAGAGAGAGAGAGAGAGAGAGAGAGAGAAAGAAAGAGAAAGAGAGCGAGCTTGGTATGGGCTTTTGAAACATCAAAGCCCATCCCTGGTGACATATGGCATCCAATAGAGCTACACCTCCTTCAACAAGCCCACATTTCCCAAACCATTCTAAAGAGTTCTACTCCATGGAAACTCAGGATTTAAATACATAAGCCTATGGGGCCATTTTCACTCAGACCATCATAAAAGAGATAGGAGGATTTTCAGTTTGTCCCTATCTCATATACCCCAAAAAGGAAGTTGCTTGAGGAAGATGATTATATCCATGATAAGAGTGCTTGATAAATATTCCCCTGTACAGTTGCTATTGTTAAGAATGAACATGGAGCCAGGACGGTGGTGGCACACACCTTTAATCCCAGCACATGGGAAGCAGAGGCAGGTGGGTTTCTGTGTTCTAGGTCAGACTGGTCTACATAGTGAGTTCCAGGCCAGTCAGGGCTATACAGAGAAACCCTGTCTTGAAAAACAAAACAAAACAAACAAACAAACAACAAAGAATGAACATGGGAAATAACTGTTTCTAGACTATATAATTCCCAACATAATTTCTTCACCAATATAATTTTAGTCCAGTGTTTAAGGCATAATAAGTGGCCTATCTTAAAGAGCTTGGTGAGGAGCTTAAAATGTCTTTTGCTGTAATAAACAATTGATCCACAAAATTATTCCAAGCTAGCTTGGAAAGATAAATGATGTTGACTTTCACATATTTTGAAGTTCACAGATCTAAACCAATCAGTGTTGGATAAGAATATCAATGGAAAAATATTCAAAGTTGGCCAAGATTACCAACAGAGTAAAAGACCATCCAGTGGCAGTAAAGTTTGAAAAGGTACAGAGAAGTTCCTTCTATTTTTAAAAGACTACAGAATTTACCAGAAAACTCTTAGTAAACTTGTACTATACAAAATCAACATGCCAAACTAAATATCGTTTGTATAAGTTGAAATCTTGCTGAAAAATAAAGAATAACATTATTTTGATAACACTTCCCTTGTAAAGTATCTAGTAATATACCATAACATGAAATAGGCATCAAGAAGATAGAGTGGGAAAAATTATTTATTCAACAAATCATAGTGGCAAACTAATAATTCGCATGCAGGAGAATGAATTAAGCCTCATACCTCCCACCATGCACAAAATAAACTCAAAATGTGTCTAAGATATTATTATCATTATTATTATTATTATTATTATTATTAATATAAAGCTTCATTTCAAATTACTTTTTATAATCAATTAATTTTGTTAATTATTTTTCTCTTTCAATTAAGAATTTTTAATTCACAGATTTTTTTAAATGAAAATATGTAGACAAGAGAATTATGTGAGATACTGTAATGACTCAAAAGTGTCAAATATTCTACTTCTAAATCTTACAATAGAGAGGAACATTGGAAGATTTTTTGTTAAGATAAATAGAAGGAAACATCATATGAGATCAATTGATTAAAATGAAATTATTCTTGCCAACTAATGAGCACAAACCACATATTGTGTTTGAAACTCTCCAATCATCTGATCCTTCTGAAACCCTAGAAAGCCTGAAAAAGTATGAAAGATTTTGGAGAATGATAAAAGAAAAATAAAAAATAGAAGTCTGTTTTTTGAGAAACAGAAAATTGAACTCTCTCAGCTCTGAGTGTAGTTACTTCAAAAAATATTGCCAAACAGAATATTCTGTTTGATAGGTCTTTGCTTACATAGTCTTTGGCAATCCAGAGATCCTCCTGGTATTTGATCAAAGTGAAATACCTTGCTGGAGGACCTGCTGGCTGCTGTGGGTCACTCTACACAGAGCAGCCTGTAGGAAGTCTGGGCAGAGGAGCTACTGTGCATAAGAGACTTTATAGACTAATTGAAAACAGTGAATTTAGGCTTGAGTGAACATAATTTTGTGTTAAGTAGAAACAAAACAAACTTATGTGACCAACACTGAAGTTGATCTATCACATTACTGGCCTCTTCAAAACTAGAAATGTAGAAATAGAAGGCTTGTTAAAATATAGGGAAGACATTTGGTGTTCACCAAGCATCTACACATGTCCCACACCGGAGTTAACACAGTATTCCTCATATTCAAGTCACCACATAAAATGCCTGATCTGACCTACTGAGAAATGGCAATAGTCAACCCCACAATCAGGACTGCAGTATAAAACCCCTTTCATGCAAGGAACAAAGTAACTTTCCCTTTGCTAGTTTGCAATGAGTTTCATCCTGTTTCCCTATTCCTGCTCCAGCTGTCTGGAGCTATAAACTAGGTTCTCTGTCTTGCTCAGGGCAACAGTTGTTTTCAGATGAGATGTTTCCCAATTCATTAATTGCCAAAAAAAAAGCCAATTAGGTTATGTAATAAGATAAACTGTAGTTGCATCTTCTCAGTATACTAGCCTATGACATAGAAATAAAGCATGATAGGATTTGAAGTTATTAAATAAACAAAACATAAATGCATGCACAGATAATAGATACTATTTGGTGAGAGGAACTTCAGTTTGCTGTAAATGTTTTACACTTGAACATAAAATCAGATTATTAAAAGTATTCTAGAAGTTCATCACATATCTTATAAATGAGGATTTTTTCCTTTGATGAAGAAAACATTGTCCTTTTGAAATTACGTTGTATAATATGACAGCTCGTTGGCAACCACCACAGAGGCAACCATGACTACGTTATCATTCCATGATGCTGAAAGTGTGTGTCTGTGTTTCTCCCCCAGGTACCGTGTTTGATTGTTTTTTTTTTTTTTTTTACCCTGACTCATATGTGCTTTAAAACTGAATGGCTCTTGATTCCACAACTAAAGCTATTTCAGTGTTCGGGAAAGGATAATATTTTACAATTTTAAAGAACTTACCATATAAATATTGCAAGATGATGACATATGGTGCCAGAAATTTTACATAATCAGCCCCAAGATAGGATAAACTAGTCATGTGTAACCAGCAGATGTGTGCTTAGAACAAACACACTTTGCAAGCCTCTGTCTCCCACAAGATGCTCAGGGATTAGATATTTGCAGACAGTGGCTTGGATTTGCAACACCACTCAGAGTGACAATAATGGCAGACAGAGTGTTTTTAAAGTCCTTAATCTCTGTAAAATGTCAGACTGTACCTTTTCGCATGTTTAGCAGGAACATTCCTACTGTGTACAATACTTAAGTGTTAAAACAGAATGAGGAAGGAATAAGATTCCAGCCTAAAGCTGCCTGTCACAATCGTCGTCCACTTTGACCTTAATTTAGTGGCAGTGAAAATCTGACAGATACCGGAAAGAAGCTATTGCTTGACATATTGGGAACATTTTGACTTGACAGAATTGAACAACAACAACAACAAAAATAACATTTTCTCTAATAATGTGAGTTGTCAGTGAACACAGTTTGACACTGACCCCTGTGCATTCATTGTTTACTCAGGATGGTTTGGGGCAGTGCTGATTTCTGGCAGTAGTTTTATTTTTATAAGCCAACTACTCAGACTTAGATAATAAAACTGGCCTATCTGTAGGAGAAACAGATAAACTTGGTGTCATGACTGCCACAGTAGGCAAGATTTTGCTTGGTTGTCCAACTTCAAAGCTGAAACAAGTTTCCGGGATGGCCAATCCAAGCAAATTCACCTGAACAACCCTTCCCCTTTGCCAGCTGTTTACTGTGGATCTCATAGATATTCGAAGTTGCCCACAGTATGCAGTCACATTCTCTATCTAAAAGGAAGTTTGTTTCAAGAAAGAATACTGTATAAGTTTCCTAATGAAGTCCTAGCCGTGCTGAAAACTAAGAATTGTTTGACCTTAAAAAGGAAGTGTTCTGAAAAGAAAGGGAAAGAAAGAGAAAGAAGGAAGGAAGGACGGAAGGAAGGAAGGAAGGAAGGAAGGAAGGAAGGAAGGAAGAAAGGAAGGTCGAAAAATCCTAATTTCTTACTGAGGAACTGGGAAAGAAATAAGTTCAGGCAGAGAAAGATTTTTTTTTTCTCATTTTGATGAAGAAATATAATCAGTTACTAAATAAGAAGGAACTAAAGACAAATATTTCCATGCATCTTAAATCACAGCAACTGGAGTTTTCATTAGTCGTTCTTAGGCTTATACCTGTTTCTCATGTTCTAAATTAAGGAAGACTTTTCATATCTGTACACAAAGGTTAATAACATATTTAATGAATAGAATCATCTTTATACTGTTCACTTTGGACAAAATCAGGACATTTCATAGTCTATCTGTTGTCACATTTATTAAAAACAGTAGAATACTCCACCACATAAAGTAAATGAAAATACTAAATCTTTTGGGGCATCTACATTCTTGTCTCATTGAAGTTATCAGCAAAATTGAACAAAAAAGTGAATGTGTTCTTAAGATCTGGAAGTAGCCTAAAATACATAACATTGAATAAAGTGACTAAGATTACTTATTTTAACCCAGTGGTAACACATGAACAGAAGAAATTCAAACAGAAAATAGACATTGTTCCAAAAAGATCAATCTTAAAAGATGATGTGCTAAAGGGAGAACAAAATTAGTTATGTCACTAAGTGTTTAAAAATAATGATAGCAAGTCAAGTATTATAGTAACAACTAAGCATAGCTGGTAAAGTACATTTTAAAAGAAAATACTTCTTTAAAGTATTGAAAAGAAGCCAAATATATTGTAGTTGGAAAAATCTCACTCTTACAGCAGTTATATGGCATATTACAGAATGAGGCTAGGCACACAGCAATGACAATTTTCATGAAAACATTCCTACAAGTTGTTCAGATATAGTCACATTTTCCCAGTAAGAACCCAGGCATACATGCAGAGCTGCCTGGTAAGTTCTAAAAGTAAGTTCTCCAGGTACTTTACAAAATTCTTTTTAAAAAAATAATTTATTTATTTTTACATTCCATATTTTATTCCCCACGCACCCATCCACCCTCCGACTGTTCCACATCCCATACCTCCTCTCTCCACCATTTTGTCTCTACGTGGATGTCCCCACTCCTCACCCCACCTGATCTCTAAACACCCTGGGGCCTCCAGTCTCTTGAGGGTTAGGTGCATCATCTCTGAATAAGCACAGGCCTGGCAGTCCTATGTTGTATATGTGTTGGGGCCCTCGTATCAGCTGGTGTATGCTGCCTGGTTGGTGGTCCAGTGTTGGAGAGATCTCGGGGGTCCAGATTTATTGAGACTGCTAGTCTTCCTACAGGATTGCTCTTCTCCTCCCCTTCTTTCAGCCTTCCCTAATTAAACAACAGGGGTCAGCTCAGTTGCTTCTGTCCATTGGTTGGGTGCAGTTATCTGCATTTGACTCTTTCAACTGCTTGTTGGGTCTTTCGGAGGGCAGTCATGCTAGATCCCTTTTTGTGAGAGCTCCATAGCCTCAGTAATAGTGTCAGGCCCTGGGACCTCCCCTTGAGCTGGATCCCACTTTGGGCTTGTCTGCAAACCTTCTTTTCCTCAGGCTACTCTCATTTCCATTCCTGAAATTCTTTCAGACAGAAACAACTATGGGCCAGAGTTGTGACTGTGAGCTGACCCCTCTCTCCTGCATTTGATGCCCTGTCTTCCTGCTCCAGGTGAGCTCTGTAAGTTCTCTCTCCCTACTGTCAGGCATTTCATCTAAGGTCCCTCTCTTTGAGTCCTGGGAATCCCTCACCTGCCTGGTCTCTGCTGCATTCTGGAGGGTCCCTCCAACCTTTTATCTCCCAAGGTTGCCTGATTCCATTCCTTCTGCTGGCCCTCAGGGCTTCAGTTCTTTTCTCTCACTCAATACCGGATCAGTTTCCCTTCTATGCCCCAACCACCCCAGTACACTTTCCCTCCCACTTCCCTCCCTCCCTCCCTTGCCACTTGTGATTACTTTCTTCTCCCTCCAAAGTGGGACTGAGGCATTCTCACTAGGGCACTTCAGCTTGTTGACCTTTTTGAGTTCTATGGGCTGTATCTTGGGTATTCTGTACTTTCCCCCTCTTTTTTTCCCCGCTAACATCCAATTATTAGTGAGTATATATTTCTTTATGGCTAAAAAACTATCAAGTGTATATGATAAGGGACTTCATAGCATTGATTGGGAAATGTGGGCCACCAATTATGCATTACTAGTAACCTTAAACTTTTCTTTTTTTTTTTTATTAGATATTTTCTTTATTTACATGTAAATTTCTCCTTTCTCAGTTTCCCCTCCAAAAAACAAACAAACAAAAACAACAAGAACAAGCCCCTGTTGCCTCCCCTCTCCCCATGCCTGCCACCCCACCCTCTCCCACTTATTGGCCCTGGCATTCCCCTACACTGGGGCACAAAACCTTCACAAGGCCGAGGTCCTTTCCTCCTATTGATGAATTTGCAATCCTCTACTATATTCATGCTGCCAGAACATTCAATCCCACCATATATAGTCCTTGATTGGTGGTTGGGTCCCTGGGAGCTCTGAGGGTACTAGTTAATTCATATTGTTATTCCTTCTAAAGGGCTGCAAACCCTTCAGCTCCATAGATCCTTTCTCTAACTCCTTCATTGAGGACCATGTACTCAGTTCAATGAATGGCTGTGAGCCTCTACATCTGTATTAGTCAGGTATTGTCAGAGCCTCTCAGGAGATAGCTATATTTAGGCTGGCTTGTCCTTAAACTTTTCTTATTTTGCTTTCCAACAGCTTTTGTGGCAAAGAAAATGGACAATGTCAAAAATCCCTACAAGCTACCTCAAGGTAGTCCCATCATAGTCACCTGAAGACATTTGTGATTTAGTAAATTCTGATATGCTCAGGAAGTTTAATGACTGCCATCGCTAGAAGTAAATCAACTTCAGGGTCATGATTCTGGTCAAATGGTGCTCTTTAACTCATGGAACTAACATGATTTTCATTTTACATTTTTTATTTCCCCATTATTATATACGTGTCTTTAAGAAAATAACTTGAATTTTGAACAAAGTCTTGAATCCATGAATATATTTCAAAGCTTTGTTAATGCATAGTAATATAAAACTTTCTAATCTTCTCACACTTATGTCTGGTTAATATATTATGAGACATCAGCATGATACAGCATATATAAAGGTAATATCCACTTTTTAATCCTATATTATTAATGTAAAATATACTGATATTCAGAAAATATTATTCAGAAAAATATTATTCAAAAAATGTTCAGAAAATGCCTTGTAAAGAAAATGAGTCTTCCAAGATGACTGACTGGATAAAAGTACTTGCTACTATGCCCAAGAATCAGAATTTTATGTCCATGAGCCACATGTTTGAAGGAGGAAATTGTCTTGAACCTTTTTCTCTAGCATCCACATAGATGCATGGTACACACAATTACAGGAAAACAGACATGCATGTAGGGTTAGAGAGATGGCTGAGCAGTTAAGAACTATTCATCTAGGGGACCCATATTTCTTCCTAAGTATCCCTAATGTGGATTCCAAGCATATATAATTACAGTTTAAGGATATTTAATGCCATCCTCTGACCTCTGCAGACACTAGGAACTCATCCAGTGCACATACACACAAGCAGGCAAAGCAAACACACACATAAAATAATAGTTTAAAAAATTTGTAAGGAGAAATACGTTTGTACAAATGTATTTCATGAGGGAATAGCATAAAAACAAGACTTTCACCAAATTTTGACATATTTGTATTTTTAAGTAATTTGTATTATTTTAAATGAAACTATTATTGTCCCTCTCCAAACATTTAGGAAACTTCTACTAATGTATTAAAACACACGTCATGAGTTAAGTTTAAAATAAAAATATAGATTATATGTTTTCTGAACAATATAATCAAATTTCTTATAACCTCATGTAAGAATAGATTAAAATATATCCTATAGAATAATAACGTATTACTTATCTTTTTCTGTGATCCATATTTATGTACTATATGATATAAAATAAAGCTCATAAGAATGCTTTCCTAAATATTGAACCAGCAAAAAAAATCCTGTGCCAGTACACAATGTTGTCATTAAGCCTTGGTAGTACTTCATTATAACCACACTAATGAAAATGGGAAATCGATATTATAAAACTAAGTAAAATATACAGATCACCATTCCTTTTAAAATAATTTAAGTGATGCTGTTGTTTTGCTCTGTATTGTTTCAGGGTTAATATATTCCAATAATTCTATGGATGTGTATAAAACTGGGAATGGTACACTATGTGTTTTCCTTGATTTCTTAACTTTGTTTTAGGTTATATGTGTCACTGATGTATTAATTTATCTTCAGGAGATTTTTGCTAATAAACCATTTCATAAACACTTGATATGTCTTTCTCTAATAATCAATTGCTATACAATTTCAAAGGTTCCATCCTTTTGCCATTTTGGGGGGGGGGTGTATATGTAGGCACAAAGTGTGTAAATCATCATGCTAACTACTGCAAGCAGATTATAATGAGATGTGAACAACTTTTAACACACTAAAAAGGAAAACAGAAAGGAAGCAATTCATCTCTCTTAACATTTTGAATTCTCTGTAAGAATGCAAGGATTTATTACTTAACTTCTTGAGCCTTTGTAAGAACATGGTGGACTTTTATACCTGACCAGAATGCTATAGAAGATATATAAATATATTAAAACATATTTGATTAACAATGCTTTGGTTTAGAATAATAATTGTTAAAATAAAAGAATGATATTACAAAATGTTTGCATATAATAATAAATTGTAGAAGCTTTGTACAGTCATGACAGAGGGATTAAACAAAATGAGATTCTAAAATTTTGTAATAAATGCAACATTTTGAAGATTATAACTTTGTATGTGTTTTAACCTAATGTAAGCTAGCTATTCTGTTGGTTTCCCATCATTAAAAAGTCATCACTCAGGTTCTCATATATGATTATTCCTCTGTTTTCTTTGGTACATACATATTGCTAGCAAAAGAAAAAAATAATTAAAATTGCTAATATAAAACATTGTAATTTCAAGTGGCTGCCTTTAGACCTGGTGAGTTAAATTGCAGTCTCACAAAATTGAATAGGAAAGAAAAGGGCATTAAATGAAAGAGAAATAGGGTGCCTATTAACTTTACTTTAATGACTAAATGTTTTATCATGCCTGATGGAGAACTGCATATTAAAATTTTATCCTAGCCATTTTCTTGTATTTAGTAGCTGAATCTTATTTGGTATAAAATGTATATTTTTATCATTTGTCTTTAGAGAACTACTTAGGATAACAGGGGGATATTTCATTTCAATTCACAAAGTAAAACAAATTACAGATGGGATTTATTAACTTTTAAAAAAGTAGTTGCTAATGTAAGAAAACAATTGAATTGTGCAGATTTATTATACAGTTAACAATTTTACTATATTCTTACTGTATTCCTACATGCTTTGTTTTTATCTTTGGTTATTTTGAAAAGACACACACACACACACACACATACACACACACACACACACACACACACACACACACACACACACTGCAATGCTGAAGAATGAACCAAACTAAAAAAGTTAAAGTTTTCTACAATGAAAATTTTAAGAAATTGAAGAAAAAAAATGAAGGAGACATCTGGATTCAGAAATATCTCAAACTCTCATTCATTGAAAATTCAATGTTGCTAAAAGATGTTCCATCTAAAATCATCTGCAGATTTTTTCAACTTATAGGCATGGATGTAGAAATTCTAACTAAAACTTCCATAGTCCAGAAAAAAAACCTACCAACAATGGACAAATGAAATCTTAAGACATAAAACACTTTTGCACAGTAACAAAAACTACCATCAAGGAAGGAGGCAGCACACACAAGGAGAAATAATTTGTGCTAGGCATACAACTGATAGAAAATCTGTGTTTAAAACATACAAGTAGCTAAAAATATAAATAATAAGCAAACAAAAAACTCAAGAGACTGGAGGCCCCAGGAAGTTTAGCGGTCAGGGCATCCATGTAGAGACAGGGGATGAGGAGGAAGTGTGGGATGTGGAGCAGTCAGATTGTGGATTGGGGGGTGCGGGGAATGCAATATGGAGTGTAAAAAAGAAATCAATTAAAAAGCATAAAACAAAAAACAACAACCCCCCAAAAAAATAGAAAAAGAAAAGAAAAGATATATGAATGCCATTGAGTAGTTTGAAAGTGTTCAATATTTTTATTCATCAGATAAATGTAGAATAAATCTACTTTTTTTTTTATTTTTTATTTTTTGTATTTTCTTTATTTACACGTACATTTTCCCCTTCCCATTTTCTCCTCCAAAACAAACAAACAAACAAACAAACAAACAAAAACAAGAACAAACCCCTTTTGCCTCCCCCCTCCCAATGCCTGTCCCCCCACCCTCTCCCACTGGCAGCAGGTATATAGTAGAGGATTGCAAATTCGATCATAAATCTACTTTTTGATTCTATGTCACAATAGTCAAAATGACTTTTAAATAGAAATCAGAAGACAGACAATGCAGATGTGGATATGGGGGAAAGAATCACTTATACACGTTTAATGAGAGTGTGAACTGGTGAAACTTCAAATCACCTTGGAGGTTTTACATGAGGGGCTAAGGAGAAGGCTTTACAAAAATTAACTGGACATAAATATGTTAACTGGAAGCATATGATCTCACAACCCAAATAAATACATAGCAAAAATGTATAGTAGAATATCTATGATAGGAAAGAATAAAAAATGAATATTGAGAGACAAAGGTTTAAGATGAAATGAGTACAGAGTTTTGAGGGAAAGGAATGGTTTAAGGTAGGTTAATCAAATTGAAAGATGTATGTAGAAGCCTTTAATTCTACTGGTCTGTAACCCAATTAAAATATTCTTTAAGGGAGTTTGAGCAGAGACATCCCAAGTTAAGAATAATATTGATCCTGGAAGATTGGTTAGTAAATGAAAATATCAATGATCGATGTGAATCGCCCCTCTAGAATTTATTGGTTGAAATAGGCTAAGATACACATGATAGAATGCACGTCATTCCCATTGATCTTGGTTATCCACAATAATTATATGGTAAGAATCCCACTTCTTGAAACATCACACACTTTAGTTGCAAGGTACAAAGAAATCTGTGATGAATATTCAGTGAATCTCTTGCCTCCACCATTAATTACATTCTTTCTTGATTAGATTTCATGCTGCTGCAAAAGTGAATGCTACCGGTGGAGAAATAACAGTCTTGTCTAGTCTGGGATTCTGCATACTATAATATTCACCTGATGGGCAAGGTGTGCCCACTAGAGAAATAGTGGCAATACTGGTTTTTTTTGGGGGGGGGGGGGGGGGTTGTTAATCAACTGCTTTCTTGATTGGATTTGAAACCTGCTCAGTAAGAGAGAATACATACCTAGTACTATAAAGATTGTCAAAACCTATGAACAGAGAAGTTACAGGCCCATGTTTTTCTAAGTGATTGTGTTGTCAAACTGCCTTCTCAAAATTTATTTTTACATCCATAGGCTTGTGCTATTTACAACTATTGTTTGAAATTTTTCTTATTGCAATGGGTTAATGCAGAGACTCATTACTTCTCAAAGTGCTGAGAAAAAGCAACTTTATACATTTAGTCTTAGACAGAATATCTATATTAAAGCATCTATCCTTTCCAAGGCTCAGGGGCTAGGAAGGAAGAGACACAGAAAAAGTTTATTAGTCATAGGATGGGAAGAAGTACTTTCCTCTGGACACCATAAAGCTAGTCCTACGTTAACTTACAGAAACTGTAGTTGTCTGCACAAGACTTGCATAAGATAAAACAAGTTAAAACCTCCAGCATGGAGAAATGGGTGGCTCCCTAACTCCTACCCCTAGCTTAGAAACTATGGGTAGTAGATTACTGCTAGAGGAGGGAGTTACTTTCTGGTAGTTTTCCCATGGATGGCTCTACATCCATGCACATATGAACAAAGCTAATTAGACTCACTAGTTAAAGGGAGATAAATAAACAAACAAGAAAATGGTAAATAAATACATTCAGAGTGTGAATTTGGGAGGCAGCTGGGATTGATCACCTTAGGAGCAATTAGATGTGGGAAGTGAGGGATGAATATGACCAACAACACTGAATACATATACAAAATACTTCAAGATAGTAAGAGAAGCTATGGCTAATTGGTTCATAACATGCATTGCTCTTTGAAAGGACCCGAGGTTGGTTCTAAACATAGATTTAAAGTCATTCAGCACCGGGCGGTGGTGGCACACGTCTTTAATCCCAGCACTTGGGAGGCAGAGGCAGGTGGATTTCTGAGTCCAAGGCCAGCCTAGTCTTCAGAGTGAGTTCAGGACAGCTAGGGCTACACAGAGAAACCCTGTCTCGAAAAACCAAAATAATAATAATAATAATAATAATAATAATAATAATAATAATAATAATAATATAAATAAATAAAGTAATTCAGCAATGTCTGCATCTCCATTTTTAGGGAACCTGACACTTTCTTTTGTTCTCCAAGGTCAGCTGCACTCATATGCATGTACTAACATAAATAGACATACACCAATACACACACACACACTCACACACTCACACACACACAAACACACATACACACAGAGATTGAGAGATAATAAAAACACATAAGTCATTTAAAAAGAAATTTCAAATTATTCTTTTTAACACATATATATCTAATGTGTCATATTTTATTATAATGTCACTTTTTTTTTTGTTTTTTGAGACAGGGTTTCTCTATATAGCCCTGGCTGTCCTGGAACTCACTCTGAAGACCAGGCTGGCCTTGAACTCAGAAATCCACCTGCCTCTGTTTCCCAAGCCCTGAAATTAAAGGCATGTGCTACCACTGCCAGGCTATAATGTCACATTTTAAAAGTATTAAATATAATTTAATTTGTATTTTGTTTCACAATTTTGGGGGAATTTGTGAGTTTACCTTTCAGGCCAACTACAGTTTTATTTATTTATTTTTTATCAGATGTTTTCTTTATTTACATGTCAAATGTTCTCCCCTTTCCTGACTTCCCCTCTGAAAAACCCCCTATTCTCTCCCCCTTCCCCCTGCCCACCAACACACCCTCTCCCACTTACTGGCCCTGGTATTCCCCTACACCAGGGCATAGAGTCTTCACAGGACCAAGTGTCTCTCCTCCCATTGATGACCAACAAGGCCAGCCTCTCCTACATATGTAGCTGGAGCCATGAGTCCCACCATGTGTATTCTTTGGTTGGGGGTTTAGTCCCTGGGAGCTCTGGGGGTACTGGTTAGTTCATATTGTTGTTCCTTCAATGGGGATGCAAACCCCTTCAGCTCCTTGGGTTCTTTCTTTAGCTCCTTCATTTGGGATCCTGTGCTCAATCTAATAGATGGCTGTGAATATTCACTTCTGTATTAGTCAGGCACTGACAGAGCCTCTCATGAGACAACTATATTAGGCTCCTGTCAGCAAGCACTTGTTGGCATCCACAATAGTGTCTGGGTTTGGTGACTCTATATGGGATGGATCCCCAGGTGGAGCAGTCTCTGGATTGTCATTCCTTCAGTCTCTGCTCCATAGTTCATCTCTACAACTCCTTCTATGGGTATTTTGTTCCCCCTTCTAAGAAGGATTGAAGTATCCACACTTTGTTCTTCCTTCTTCTTGAGTTTATTGTGATTTGTGGATTGAATCTTGGGTATTCCAAGCTTCTGGGATAATATCCATGTTATTAGTGAGTGCAACTACAGTTTTAAATCATAATTTTGTGCTTTAAAGGAAAATATTATAAGTTATTAAATACAAAGTAGACACTTGTCAGAAATGATTTAGTATATTATTTATACATTAGCACCCTAAGAACCTCTTTATTTTCTCCAATAATAGTAATGGTTTCAGAAAAGTGATTGGAAAATTCTATAAGCAATTATTTTTGAAAAGAAACAATGATACTTTAATTCCATTAAAAGAGGAGGGGGATATTGTTTCTTATTCTTAAAGAGTAACATCGCAGGGATTTGAGAACAATGAAAAATGTGCTGGGTGGTTGGTTAGTTGATGTATCATTATATGTTATAATTATAAAATGTATTATTATAGACAACCAGTTTGTTTTCTATTAAAAAAATAAAAATGGAGTAAGTAAGGAGAGTGGGTATGTGAAAACGACTAAAATCTACTACCTATATCTATGAAACAGTCAGACAATAAACTTAAGAAAATTGTGTAATAGCATGTAGATTTGATTTTCATAGAAATGCCCCTAGATAAAAACGTAGGAAATAGTTTTAAAGTTCTCTCTTTCACTGTTTTTTTGGTACTTTACTATATAGAGTAGGCATATCTCCAAAAGGTAAAGTATAATTTTATAAATTGTTTTGAATATTTAGTATTTTTCATTTGAAAATTCAAATCTAGAGTGCTTATTTGTTAAGTCCATGACTTATAAGTTCTTGCCATTTCAAATATTTGGCATGGAAATAATATATATTTGTGAATATACTCTTTCAACACATGTACACAGACAATATTTCCTATTCATTGTCTCTGATTTTATCTACATTTATTTGCTCTGCTTTATCTCTCTGGACACAAAATTACACATACAATGAGAATGAAGAACCTATAGGATCATGAAGAACACTAAAGTGTAATAATTTAAGTTGTTACTCTCACAGTCTTAGTGTTGAAGATTGGAGGGACCAGAAACCAACATTTAATGCTCATGATGCTTAAGGATAACAGACTCACACTTTCACATCATTAGTGAATACAACAAAGCCTTAAGTTTTCTTTTATATGACTATCATAATCCTCCTTCTTAGTTATACAATTAAATGTTTTGGCAGAGCTACACATCTGCTTCATTGGATTTGATATATTAGAACTAGTACTTAGAGATTAAATAATTTGTAGAACAGAATATACTTTTTCATCTACTGAGAACAACATGTACAATTAACAGACAGATACTTAGATTAGAGAAAGAAAGAGTAAAGGGAGGTGAACAGTTGTGAAACAAATGGAACATAGATGAAGTTCCAAGGGGTAGTGATGTTCTGAAGATCCAGTGAACTGGTTTGGGAAAGATAGAAGCTAATAAAACACCATACTGTCTGTCTTATCTGTAGCAATATGGAAGAACTTTGCTATTGCAACTAAATTTTCGTCATCATAAGCTATATAGATAGGAACTACTTCAGAAGTAAGAGTGAAATCCTGATTGTGATTGATTCAGAACATAAAACAAGGACATGGATGTTGATATTTTAACATATAAAATCTTTCACAGAGTTTTCTGATGGCCCATTGCTGTGATGGGAATTATTTTTGGAGACATCATTAAGATAAACATATATAGCCATGAACTTTTAATACACATGTGTTTGCAATGCATGTGTTCATGTGGCAGGATACATATGTGCATGCAGGTATGTTACGTGTGTGACATGTAGATGGAAGGCAAGAGATAATCTCAGGTGTTCAAATTTATGTATAACTTTTTTAAAAGAAAAGATGGCATTGTTAGCCATGGTAAAAACGTTCTGTCATCCCAGTAGGCCTTCTAAATCTCCAAAACTCACATAACAAGTTGGTGCTGATACAAATGGTTGCAATCCTTGTATGGGGTTGAGAGAAACAGAGACAGTAATATCCTGGAGCTTGCAGATCATTTCATCTAGCTAAATCAGTGACCTTCAGGTTCCATCACAGACTTTGTCTCAAGAAAGTAAGGCGTAGGTGGGTGAGGAAATGCCTCAGTCTTCAGGAACACTGATTGCATTTTCGTAAGTTCCAGTTTGGTGTACAATACCCACATCGTGGCTCACCACTATTTGTAACTCCAGCTCAATGTGATCCAATACTTTCTTCTCTCAATGCCACACATGAACACTTGAGGTTTACAGACTTACATATAGGCAAAACACCCATGAACAAAAAGTGACAAATTATTTTAAATATTAAAATGGGAAACTCTGGCCTCCATACTTCATATGCAATGGAAACACACACATAAACAGAAACAGAAAGACATATAGATATATATACAGACAGACACATATACACACAGCAACAACAGCACAAACCCACATGTAAAAATAAACATACAAAACTTATTTATATACAAATTCTACCTGGATTCAATTAAATAAATCACAATATCATGCTGAGTAAACATATGAAAATTCATTACACTGGTCCCTCCTGGTGACTGCCTGAACTATATGTGGTGTTAAAAACATTATCTAACCTAGAAGTCATTCCATACAACAGGTTACAATTTTGCTAGTATTTACTTCTCTGCTTGATTTCTGGTCAGAGTCAGTGCACATATCAGCTAATTGTTTTAATTGATACTTTGTGATACCACAAAATTTTGAACACAGTCCTTGAAGATCTAATAAAAATAAATTTACTCTTACAAATTTAAAAGTATTAACCCCAGCTATAGATCCTTAACATACTCTGTAAGTATAATAAATGTTTTTATATTTCTTTCTCTTCAACACTACTGTAACTGTTTTCTTACCCTCTATAAATAACAACTCATTTAATACACAGATGTTGAGCCTACTGTTTTTTTTTTTGTACTTACACTTCACAGACTTCCTCAATATATACATCTTTTCCCTTTTCTAAAGGAAAATGAGTAACTTCATCAACTAAAAGACAATTATGGGATAAACTTTATACTCAATAAAAATACTATTATTAATCATCTATCCAGTATTTAGTATTTTTTAAATTAAATTAGTATCAATTGTATTTAGCTTCATAGGATTTTTAACATGTAAAAAAATGATATTCTCTGACTTTTACTCATTCTGTAGTAACATTTCCTGTATCCTTTTTGTACTATTTTAAGTCTTTTTTTTAGATCACTAGAATTCGTTGTTGCTCAGTTACAGTCTTTCTTCACTTTTCTTTCTAGATTGCTGAAGGCAAATTCATTTATACCCAGGACTTCAGTCATTACTAAACACTATTGGTACCTAGGTTTAATCTCATGTTTTTCTGGGACATTTATTCACTACAGATAATTTATATTGACCATGTAGAACCTTAAATCTTGCTACTGATTTTCTAGTTTTCAACAGCTAAGAATGAACAATCAATGAATGAATGTGTCATAATTAGAAGAGACTGCACATGCAACACTTACCTCTTTTTCTTTCAAAATATCCCATACACTACTGTCCTTTTATCTCTTTCCTTAAAATCAGTACTATGAGTCTGAATTCTTCACTTGCGTCTTCTGCCTTTCAACGTAAAGTTCTTTAAGTGCATGACATTATTACTCATTTATAATTTTATATAAATCTAAAGGTTAATATTTAGGTCTGCAAACTTCACTCAGTGGATTCTTGTATTCAAACTACCATCACATTTTATATCCCAAATAATTCCAATCTACCTGGTGATATTTGTTTCAATGTCACAATCGAGTCATTATTATAGCTCCAAGTTTGCTATCTTCATCTGGAGCACATATCTAAACTTTTTTTCTTCTCATAGCCTATGCCAACTCTCATTCCTGTATATTCTCCTTCCATGGGTGCTGTAATCATATTTCCTCAAGGAATAGTTGATAATGTAACAATTCTACTTTTCAGTAGAGTTCAAATTATCATAGAACTAGGAAGAAGAATTCTGGGGCTGGGCAATGGTGGTGCACGCCGTTAATCCCAGCACTTGGGAGGCAGAGACAGGTGGATTTCTGAGTTTGAGGCCAGCCTGGTCTACAGAGTGAGTTCCAGGACTGCCAGGGCTACATAGAGAAACCCTGTCTTGAAAACAAAACAAAACAAAACAAAACAAAACAAAACAACCACCCAACCAACCAACCAAACAAACAAACAAAAAAAAAAAATCAAAGATGAAGAAGAAGAAATCCGTACAGAGTTCTTCAAATCTCTGTACAATTCATGTGTCAGGCCTTAACTTACACACTATTTTCTCCTTTTTTTTTTTTTTTTAATTTTTATTGCATTATGATGAGAAGAGTTACATGATTTCAATTTGTCTGAATTTGTTAACATTTAAAAACATATTTTAAGTAAATAGAATTAAATCACATTCTTGTTTCCCTTTTGTATCCCAACTTCTCCCAGAGACCCTTTTTTTTAATGACAGCTGCAAGAGCTTGCTTTCCATTGCTGTAGTAAAATAACTCCAAACATGGTTGGTTTCTAAGGCGATTCCCCATAGATGGAACCTTTTCTTCCAATAGCCTTCTTTACTGTTTATTTTTGTGGTATTTGATATTGCACCTAAGAAACAATTCTTTGGAAATGTCTTTCTTGACACTGTTTGGATCAGTTACCATTTTGATATTCTATCATAGAATATTCTTTTTTTTTTTTTTAAGAAGCAAAGAAGTTTATTCAAATTCTTTTTGAAAACATATATTTATGTACAAATGCATACAGGCACACACAGAGACACACACATCAGATAATTCTTCAATGTGAACATTTACCAAAATGACTTTCTTTTTCCATGGAGAAGTTTGTCTGATTCTTCGCTTTTTTTTTCCAGCTTGATACCATGCCTGGTAGATGTGAAATAAATGGAAATTAATGTGACATCAATGAATAAAGGTGTATTACATGAAGCTAATGAAGTGATATATTATTAACCAAGTAGTTAGTTATGTATAATGAACTAAGGAAAGTAAGTATTAATTCTACATGAGTAAGTAAATACTGTAAAATAAATGCAGGCAGGATGAGACAGTTTCTATGGGGTAAATTACCAGAAGGCCATGGCTTTTTGGAAGATGTTCTAAACATATTCCTTGAAGCAGAAATAGAAAAGGTGATATACCAAAGAGATTTAAATGTGTGAGAGCACTCATAGCCACATTCAAGTACTCTGTGAAGGCAAGATTATAATTAATATAAAAAATGAACAATTCTACAAATTATACATTACTAGGTTTGTAAGTATGCAAGACTCACCGATGTTGACCTGTTTGTTAATTGAGACCCTGAAAATAGTTCATTGTGCTTTCCTATAATGCATTCATCTGGACATCAATTTATATTAAACTTATTGATGAACTACTAAGAATCAATTTAGGCTAATAAGCAATACTAAACACTATTGTAGAAAGAGATTTAGATGGTTCTCTGTCTGCTTTCTACAAAGGTTTATTGCCTCTGAGGAAAATCTTGACTGCAATTGCAAATAAGAAAAGAATCACTTTACTCAATGGATACTTTTGTACTGAGAGTTCTTAAATAATGGAGTGCTTCAAGAAATGTACCCTATGAGGTTGACTTGTTCTTGCTCTCTAGAGACTATTCTTCTTCCAAAAAGAAATGATCTCATCTTTTGAGCCTTGAATTATTAAAATTTCTACATCTTGTATCTTAAATTCACTGAGGAATTTCTCTCCTTCCTGCCCTTGTGTATTAATGATCCTGTTGAATGAAGAGATAGTCCCAGTTGATTTGTATGCACTTTAAGTTTGAATGTGTTATTTTGGTGTCCCTTTTTTTTGTAGCTATATAATCATATGTGCTGATTAAACCATGAAATAATAAGATAACAGCAGCATGAAGATGGTGAAATATCCAAAATTTCCACACACATGACCATTTTAAAATTAATACATTATTTTATGGTAGTGCTACTGGTGTATAATCACTTTCTGTGAAAAATAATTGTAGGTGCTGCATATATTTCTCAGTCTTTCTCTGTCTCTCTCTCTGTGTCTCTGTCTTTGTCTCTGTCTCTCTGTCTCTGTCTCTGTCTGTCTGTCTCTCTCTGTATGTGTTTGTATGCTTGTGTGTATCTGTGTATCTGTGCATGTTTGTGTGTATACACATTTTTATTGTAGTTTTTAAAATCAAAGAAAAATTGTACACAAGGAAATTCAGGTAGGACCAAACTTTCAGACTATGTTAGAACTCTGAGACTCATTTTTTGTAACAATGAATGTTCAGAAAAATAAATGATGTAAGTCTATGTTTTATTAACCAAATTAAGTTTAGGAGAGATCCCATAGATGTGAAAATCTGCCATTGTTTTATTAAATTTGTATCATAACTGATAACCTGAAAACTAGGGTATTGAGTTAAATATTCAGAGGGAGAGAATAGATAAGCCAGATCCAGCACAAACTTTTGAAGAATGTAAGGAAAGAGTGCTATTAACTGTTTATTAATTAGAATTTTTTGTCTTAACTTTGTTTTGCTGATAGATACATCTTTTTGACAAACTACCTCGAGCACTGGCCATTCTCTTGAATTTCTTTGTCTTTCCAAATGACTAGCTTCATAAACTGCTGACTACAAAAATTTTAGGTGGAAACATCCTTGCAATATATACTAGCCAAGTCCCTCATTCTATGTGACAGTGTTACTGTGAATAATAAGAGTGATTTTTAATGGTCATATTGAATGTAAAATATTTTATAAAATATTTTGCATAAGACATGCCCTTTAATTTTCATGAACCACTGTCAATTAGAAATTAGTACCACCTACATATTACAGCTATTGCTAATGTTCAGGTTCATTCAGCTTTTTGTTACTCTTCCTGTCTTAGAATTATGACAATATCATCAGAAACACTGCAAAACTTCTTTCTAGTATTCAACCAATTTCTTATATGAAAACTAAAACCAAAAGATGTTACAGCTTCACTCTAAGACATATTTCAAAATTGGTCACAGCTGAGATTAAACTAACTTCACATATCAGAAAAGTTCTTTGCTGCATACAGACAAAATTTGCTCAAACTGTCTTTTCCTATTTAGTCTTTGAACCATATCAGAAGATTATGTGTTAACTACATGCAGTTTTGTTTCTCTTGTCAATTATTAGTATTTCATGTTTTAAATATTCTTGAATTATTTAAAGATTTAAGTAAAAATGTATGCCAATGGATTCAAACAACTGAAATGGAATTTAATCATCTATTGATCTGTGTAGTCGATAGATTAAAAAAACTACTAGATTATATTGATTTTGCAGTTGTGAAAATCCACTTTCTTTATTTCTACCTATTATGATAGCATTTTGTCATTGTTTGTACATGTGTGTTTGTGTGTATGTGTGTATGTTTTTTAAAAATTTTTTTGGAGAGGAGGGGCTGATCTCTCTCTCTTTTTTTTTTTTCCCTCAAAGCTATATTCTCACAATAGTGTGTAAAGGTGTGATAACTTGTCTAGGTTTTAAGTTTCTGACTTTCATTACTTCTCTCAGCTGATCAACATTCATTTCACAAAAGTTTTACTAAAATTCCTTTTTCTTATTATATTTAATTGCTAAGATACCAATTTTTGATTTAAACCTTTTAATTGTTAATACTATGCTGAATGGCAGTTGGAATAGTTCAGAGTCTAATTAGGAGTACTGAATTAATTTGATGGCAGCAATTAGTGCCCTATTGTGGGTCTAACAGAGTCCCTTTCCAACTATACATGGCAAGAAGGACTGAAAGTTGAGCTGCTGTAGAAACATTGATACCAACAAATCTCCAAGCAGGAATCCACGATGTGATTGCAATTACTTACCCAAAGTACTTTAAGTACCTCTGTGTTCCTGTCGTCATGCTTTGATCTTTTAAATGTGGAATATAGATTGCATACATGTTCAAGATACATAAGCTACAGCACTATGACTCTTTGTAAGTACAACCATGGTTTACACTTTAACTGTATCAAACAATGTTCTTGCCATTCTGAAGAAAGCCACCCATGTGGTCTAGAAAGCAACACTTCATAGTCACAGTTCTGCATGGCTTCCCTGGAGGTGGCTACTAGCATAAAGTGTTTGAAATTGCCTCATATTTACATGTAATTTTATTCCCATATTTAGAGTTCCCAAGCATAACAGTGCAGGTTTGTCTACTTATAGTACTTTCTCGTAACTGACTTGCATTAGATGGATGAGGGGTGTCAACATTCCCTGAAATTTCTTCCTGTTGCTTGAATGTTACTGAATGCAAACATCAACTTCTCTTTATGTGTAGTTCATTGTCAGTTGCTCTCTGTGGCATTCATGGTCAATTTTGAACACTTTTCTAATACACATTTGCTGCTTTGTTTTAGCTTTCAATGTTGTTGAATCACCCAACATATTTATAATGTTATATATATATATATATATATATATATATATATATATATATATATATATATATAATGTTTATAACATATTTATAAACCAACAGTCTTCCACATTGTTATGTCTTGCAACAGGGTTGTCTTAGTTAGACTTTTACTGCTATGAACAGACACCATGACAAAGGCAACTCTTATAAAGGACAAGATTTAATAGAGGCTGTGTTACAGGTTCAAAGGTTCAGCCCATTATCATCTAGGTGGGAGCATGGCAACATCCAGGCAGACATAGGGCAGGAAGAGCTGAGAGTTCTACATTTTTGTCCAAAGGCAGACAGAAGACTAACTTCTAGGCAGCTAAGCAGGGGGTTGGGGGGAGGTCATCAAGCCCATAGCTACAGTGATACACTTCCTCCAAAAGGCCATACCTAATCCAACAAGGCCAAACCTCCTAATATTGCCACTCCTTGTGCCAAGCAATCTACCACAGGGGTAGTTTATCTTTTTTTATGTCCTTGAAAAGTCATGTCAATATCAGTCATATTGATTTTTGCCAATAGTTGAATAGCTACCAGAAGGAGTCTATTTTAGCCATCTTAACTGACCAGCTAAATTAGGGACCAATCACATTTCATTATCCTTTACCTATTTTCCTCAGTGAAGTGATTGCTAAGTCTATTAAGCATCACCCCAACTTCTTTTTATATTTGACTATCTGATTTAATTTTTAAGATTCCAACTATATTGAACTTGCTATGTAGCTAAGTCTACTTTTTAACTCTTCCAAAGTTCTGAGATTGTAGCAGGAACCACCACACTCTGCTGATGGATTCCTTATGAATTTGTCTATGTTTACAAATTCTAATATTAGTAACTTAGTAGTATTTTTGTTCTAAAATATACATTTACTACTGTGTAAATTATCTCTTATTTTCAAAAATTCTTCACAATGTGGTTAAATATATCAGTCTTTCAAGGTATACCTAATTTTTTATTTTAAATAATACTTTGATTTTATTTTATTTATTTATTTATTTATTTAATTTATTTATTTTATTTATTTTTTTTAGATATTTTCTTTATTTACATGTAAATTTTCCCTTTCCTAGGTTCCCCTCCAAAAAACAAACAAACAATCAAACAAAAAGAACAAGAACAAACTTCTTTTGCCTCCCCCTTCCCCATGCCTGCCACCCCATCCTCTCCCACTTATTGGCCCTGGCATTCCCCTACACTGGGGCACAGAACCTTCACAAGGCCGAGGTCCTTTCCTCCTATTGATAATCAAATTTGCAATCCTCTACTATACACATGCTGCCAGAACATTCAGTCCCACCCTGTATAGTCCTTGATTGGTGGTTGGGTCCCAATACTTTGATTTTATATCATTGGTACATATATACAAGATGTCTTGATTATATTAAATCTCTACTCCAATGATCCAACTGTTCTCAGGACTCCTTCAATACATATCACTCAAACCTTCATGTCTTTCTATAAATTTAAACTGTGTTTTTAACCCTATGAATCAATAATACTGGCTGAACACACACAAGGACAAGTGTGGGCTTATCCACTGTGCAATTGTCAACCTTCCAGTGACTAATCTTCCTAGAGAAGTGGTTCTTCTTCTCACTTCAAGGTGTTTTGTAAGTCCTCTGCACTGGTTATTGCTTTTTGTACTCTTAAAACATCTATCAACATGTCAATCAAGATATTTATATTACATTGTTAAACTATATTGTTTTAATTAAAAAGTTATACAACTCGAAGTTGTTATTTGTATATAGTATTTAATGAATGTAACTTTATATTTTACTTTATTAACAGGAATTTTAAAAGCATAGTTTATTGAAAGAGACACACAATGATAATATTGTCATATCTCTTATTTGTAGGTGTATCGAAATTTTGGAATTCTGGATGATGTGTTATTTGAAAACATGTTATTTTTGTTTGACACTGACTCTTTTAATAGCCATTGCTATATAATGGAGCTGTATAGAAAAGAAAGAATATACTTACTTTATTTTCACCAAAAATCTCTTATCTCTTTTTAGGTTATTTTTTTTCATATTGAAATGAATTATCTCTACCACAAAATTCTGTTTATATGACAATAAATTGAAAGACAATATGTATTATAGACTTCTTTTATAATTCTGAGGTATTCCATGCCTGGAGACTATCCCTTTAATGGCTATGGTTCTCTCAATACTATTTTTTAGTTTTCTGACTAATTTACATGTGATTAAAACTGTTAAGATATTTAGTATTTAAACTTATTCTATGCTTTCTAAATTTTCATTTAAATATCTTTTTAAAAAAATATGTAGGCAGTACATTGAGCTCCATAGAGACAGCGCCGGGGCAAGCGAGAGCCGGACGGGCACTGGGCGACTCTGCCTCGCGGAGGAAAATCAACTAAACATGAACAAAGGAGATCCTAAGAAGCCGAGAGGCAAAATGTCCTCATATGCATTCTTTGTGCAAACTTGCAGGGAGGAGCACAAGAAGAAGCACCCGGATGCTTCTGTCAACTTCTCAGAGTTCTCCAAGAAGTGCTCAGAGAGGTGAAAGATCATGTCTGCTGAAGAGACGGGGAAATTTGAAGATAATGGCAAAGGCTGACAAGGCTCGTTATGAAAGAGAAATGAAAACCTACATCCCCCCCAAAGGGGAGACCAAAAAGAAGTTCAAGGACCCCAATGCACCCGAGAGGCCTCCTTCGGCTTTCTTCTTGTTCTGTTCTGAGTACCGCCCCAAAATCAAAGGCGAGCATCCTGGCTTATCCATTGGTGATGTTGCAAAGAAACTAGGAGAGGTGTGGAATAACACTGCAGCTGATGACAAGCAGCCCTATGAGAAGAAGGCTGCCAAGCTGAAGGAGAAGTACGAGAAGGATATTGCTGCCTACAGAGCTAAAGGAAAACCTGATGCAGCGAAAAAGGGGGTGGTCAAGGCTGAAAAGAGCAAGAAAAAGAAGGAAGAGGAAGATGATGAGGAGGATGAAGAGGATTGAGGAAGAGGAGGAGGAGGAAGAAGACGAAGATGAAGAAGAAGATGATGATGATGAATAAGTTGGTTCTAGCGCAGTTTTTTTTCTTGTCTATAAAGCATTTAACCCCCCTGTACACAATTCACTCCTTTTAAAGAAAAAAATTGAAATGTAAGGCTGTGTAAGATTTGTTTTTAAACTGTAAAAAAAAATATGTAGTAATAATTTGTAAATCTTCTGTGTCTGGTAGCTTTGCTAAGGTCAATAATTTAATGTCTGCCTGAGTTTTGTTAGTATACGTACTACATCTCCATGTAAGCCTCTGCATTTTTATATAAGAAACCATTTTACACATACAGATAATTGATGAGTTAATTTTTGTCAGAGAAGGACCTGATATGCTTTGGAACTTTACAACTAGCCATAGTTTGCCTATAATCTAACATAAATTTAAAGATTATTCGCATGATTGAATAAAACCTACAGTGTATACTTAAGAGTTCAGCTTTTTGTAATATGTGCATACAGAGTAGAATTGTGATATTTAATGATATTTGTTATTTTTGAAAATTCCTTCCAATTAGAAGATAATAAACTTCTAACTAAGGTGATTTGTCATTATCTACATGCATTTGGTTAATTTTACACATTCATATTGATGGCATTTTTGTTCTTAATAATATAATTAAAGAATTTACTTAAGTTATAAAGAAAATAGAGATGCTATCTTAAAATAAAAAACATAAACCTCCCACAATTTTAACTGAGAGAATACTAAGCAAAAAGAAATTCATCAAAGAGTTATCACAAGATGAAGAATAAATTCTTACCAAATCAATGAAAAGTTTAAAAATGTTTTAGTCTTAAATTCTGGTATAAATTTAATGATGTTTATATTTTTGTTTTGTTTATTATTTTTGTAAATAATAAAATAATTTTGTGTAGTGATGGTTTAAATTTGTATTGTTCTTTGACCTTCAGTTATTTTGTTTTAATGATTTAAGACATCTTTCAATAAAAATATTTAGATACTTTATTATTAAATATGATACTATTGAAGTATTTATGCCATTTTTAGAACAATTATCTTAACCTGTAATTTTTTTTGATCCTTCTTTTCTGAAGTTGGGATATGCTCTGGGAAACTTGCCACTGACTATTTTAAATTCTCCTTCATGATGATGGCATCAGATCTCCGAGCTCTCCCTATAGAGAAACGCTCTCATTAAACACAGAGTTTGTTATTCTGGATTCTTACGTTGTCTGAACTGTGATGCAGTAACTACTCCATAACTTGTCTGCTGTCTGTTTGCTTTCTGTGTTCTGCACATATTTTACTTTTATTTTCCTCAGTGAAAAGATATATCTGACAGATATTTACTGACATACCCTTACTAGAAGCTGAAAATTTCCAAGAAGTTTTAAAATATACAGAAGTCCCACTCTTTCTGGCCTATGCTTATTTTTATACACTGAGAAGAACTAATATATCTGGGATAATGTTCATATATTATATGTAAATGTGATAAATTAGAACAAATTTGCTCTTACAATCATGGATTTAAGGGATGAATTTCTCAAATTATTAAGAGTGAATCTTTTTTGTAATATTTCTCTTTAACAGGTGAGTAGAACTTCAACATCTAAAAAAATGACAGATACTTATAAAATGAAGCTTCATTACACAAGATTTCCTTGAGAAAATATTATTTATCCTGTCAATTGTGTAATATTATGATTAATAAAAACATCATTTTATTGTTTTAAAATGTTATTATTAAATATCACATTAAAATCATTTTTAAGTTGAGTTAAAAAGGGGGGCTGTTTATTTCTTATTTGGGCCCATACAAGGATTTTGAACAACTATGTTTTTGTTATCCTCTTCTTCAATTAGGTCTTACACACATAGGAAACATTAAAAAAAAATAAAAACAATATGATTGTGATTAAAATATTTCACTGTATATAAGAGTGTACATAGATATCTATATAATTTAATGCATTTATAGTACTTCTTGTTGCTATGACAAAGAAATTGATGAAAAACAAATAAAGAAGAGGTTAATTTCGGTTCATAACTAGGTAGTATGATTTATGCAAATAGATAGTAATAGTCAAGGAGCAGACAGACGAATGCTCCTGTGCTTGCTCCCTTTTGTTTGGTCAATGAAGCCATCTCAAAAGAAGCTGTCCCACACATTCTGGGTGTGTAATCCCTCCTTATTTAAACATCTTTGACAATACTTCCATAGAACCCTTAAACATGTTATTCCCTTGGCGAATGTAAATCTGGCATCAATTTTCTTGCCTATGAAAGCAACTCCTGAAAACACTGATCTCACCTTGTAGTTTTGGTAAGTCTGATACTTCTAGAATTTCACATTTTTTTTTTAACTTTTTCATTTCATGTATATATCGGTGTATATAGCATTACTTTCCTATTGCACTAATATGGTAAATGATGAAACAATGTGACTAAGACAACTTATAGAAGAAAAGTTCATTTGTCCAGAAGAATAAGTATCCATCATAGCATGGAATCATAGCAGCAGTCATGGAAGCTGGAGCATCTGAGGACTCACATCTCAAATTATAAGCTGGAAGTGGAGAAAGTGTAGTAGAAATTACATGTAGTTTTAAATTCTCAAGGCCTATGTACTTTTTCCAGCAAGGCAACACATTTTAATGCTCACTAAACAGTGCTACCAGCTGGGAACTAGTGGCTGAAGATCTGACATACCACAAACATCTCATTCAAACCACCACAATAGATTTATAGTTTTGCAACTGAAATTTCTTCTCCTTTTCCTTCTCCTTCTCCTCCTTCTCCTTCTTCTTTGCATCTATTGTGATATCTCCTTGTTCATCTCTAATTTTATTGATGTGTATATTTCTCTTCATTTTGACTGATTTTGCTGGGTATTTCTCTATTATGTTTATCTTTTTCAAAAATCAAGTCTTTGGTTCATTGTTTCTTTGTATTTTATTGTCTTGATTTGCTTGTATTTTTATGCTTTATGTTTCTAAGTAATTCATCTTTGTTCTGATTTTAGTTATTTCTTTCTATCTACTATTTTGGGGTTTGATCTTTTCATATTTTTTCAGATTCTTAGTATGAATGATTTTGTTATTTCTCCTTGATTTATAATTTTTAGCAAATTATAATATGTGCATGTTTGTGTGCTGAAAATGCTATTCCATTTTGTGGAAATTAGAGGACATTCAATGGAATATTCATCCATATGTACACTAGTTGAGGTCCTCAGATATTAGGCATGATTGGTTTTATTTTTTGAGGTATCTCATCATCTCACCTTCTAATTTTTTATTGTAGTAACTTCCCTATTCAGACTGCCTTCACTGTATTCCAAGGCTTTGATATCTTGTACTTTCATTTTTATTTAATTACTGGAGTGTTAAAATTTTCCTCTTGTTTTCTTAAATGAAAAAGTCATCACTTAGCACTATGTTGTTTAATGTTTGTGTATTTTAGTTTTTGTAATATTTTTTCTATTGATCTTACTCTTTATTTCATTGTATTAAGATACAATGCAAGATTTTTTTTCCATTTTCTTATATTATGTGACAACTGCTTTGTTTTCCAGTATATGATCTATTTTTTAAAAAATGACTTCCATGGGCTATTAGGGAACATCATGGATGAGAGCACAGATGGTTGGCTGTGGGTAGTTGCTCAATATGTGTTCTCAGATGGTATAGTTGATGTGGTAGAGGGCAGAATAATGAATAATCTACCCACAAAATATCAAGCAGAGTCCTAATAAAACAGAAACAAAAATAAAAGCAAAAACAAAGAAAATCAAAAATGAAACAAACAAAACAAAACAAAACAAAAACAAGAAGTACAAAAACAAAATAAAAAACAAATGAATAAAACAAAGACCAGTAATGGGAAATCTGGACTGGTACTGTTAGAATTTCTGGGACTATGAAGGAAGAGAGAAGATTCCACAATAAATGTAAGTAGTGGAGAGTCACAGGAACAGTGACTTTGTGATGCTCCTAGGCAAAGGAAGCAAAGTAGTCATAATTTTTCTAAGACCACAGGTTCTACCATGTCTGTTAGATATTTTGAAGTAATCATAGCAAGGATAATGGGTACAACAAAACATGTAAACATTTATTCTAACTAAGGAGATTAATATCTTAGACAGAAGGAGGTACCAGGAGTGGTATAATTTTAACATCTGTTCAGATCATGACCGTCCTCTCTCCCTATCCCTTTTTAATGTTATTAATCAAATAACCATTGCTACCAAAAGAGTAGAAAAAGCTAACAACTTATGAGCATGTACAAAACATTGTAGTGACAACGTAGCTGTTAGGGTCTAGGAATTGCCTCATAAACCACACAAACACCAATCTCAAATCTCAGTCAGACAGGCATAGTTTATTGAGCATATGCCCCAGGACTGGTTGACCAGAGCTGTGGTCCAGTTTCTGGAACTGAACCATGACCCCAAGTTAAGATGATACAGGGTTTTTAAACCCCAAATCCACAAACATTTATGCCAAGATGTTTTAGCAATCTAGATTTAGGGATAGGGGATTTCCTTAGGGACATATCAATGTTGTAAATTTATCCTACTCCCACTGGTTGGATATTCAACTGTGGCAGGGTATTTGCCTTCTTCAATATTCATGTCCTAACTTGTCTACCAGGATGGGACTTGTTTAACATTCATGTCTTAACTTGTCAACCAGGATGTTATGTCTCTTTCTGCTAAGTAGATAGTCAGTTTCCTGGGAAGTTTGGGGAACTTAAAGTTTACTGGAATACTATTCAAAGTGGAAGTCGTATTGCTAATAGTTTCTTATATTTGTGAAGGTGTCACTCTTATGTTGGAGTCTATCCCAGGGGCAGCTCATACCATAAAAAATGTTGAATGGTTGGTTTGGGTCCTAGCTTATTGTGGTTAACTATACAAAAAACAAGTCTAATGAATTCTATCATGACTGGATTCCAATGGGACAGAACATAACAGAGTTTGTAATCAATCTTGACATAAAGTTTCCTAGTAATATCAGAAACATATGAGAAAGTTTCCTTGTGATGGCAGACTAGCCAGGTTACTGTTATATGGATCTTAATATTTTACATAGGCTTTAACAGTGGCACCAATGTAGAGGCATGGAGACAGACTGAAAGTAAAGTGCTGGCTTGTGATATTTGTGGCAGTGCTGAGAACCAAACATGGGGCTTTATGATTATTGGGCAAGTACTCTTCTACTCTGCAACATATCCAATTCTTTTAAAATGATTGTAATGTCCCACAAGGCACAGAACATAATTTTCTTCCAGAAATAAACTACCACAAATGCAGAAAGAATAAGGTAGGAAAAAGTCTAGCCATGACTCAGGCAGACTCTAAAATGCAGGTGTTTGAAGAGCATAATACAAAGCATTTCTATAGGGTAACCCACATAGCTAAGGATCCCTCCTAGGAAATCTTCAGGAAGAGGAAAAATTAAGAGTAAGTACATGTTAAAAAATAAACAGGGACAGTAGAGACAGTAGATGAAAAGGATCTAAACTAAAGGAAGACAATGAATTGTCATTAAATATCCCAGAGCTTAAGCTAAAGTTCTAAAAGCCTAGTAGAAACAGCAAGCAGGATTTCTAGAGCTAGAGAAATATAGCATCCTTGTAAGACATAATAATGCACCAATATCTATCACCATCCTAAAACAAGGAAGTTCAAGTCATTCTATTTACAGAATGAGACCAAATAAAAGTTTTTTTAAAAAACATATTTACAAAGCAACATAATCACAGTTTTACAAAAGTAATGACAGTTAGGAAATTCATGACCTCATCATCTGTAATCTAGTGCTTCACATGAAGCAAATTCAGTTGCAGACTGGTGTATTTCATTCTGTTTCCGAAACATACAGCAGACCTGCAGACATTCATAAATTAGGTCATAGAAAAAGGGAGGGTTTGAAAAAAAAGGAGCTAAGAGATGTGGAAATGTTTGGTAGTAAAACTAACAACAACAACAGAACCAATCTTTAAAGTGGAACCCAGATCTTGGGAGATGACTTAAAGTTTAAGAGCACATACTACTCATGTAGAAGACTAGATTTAGTTCCCAGCACCCACACTGTATGGATTTCACCTGTCTATAACTCTGGCTCCAGGGACATCTGGTGCCTCTGGTCTCCCTAAGCACTTATAATTCCATGCACAGATTCACATACAAAATACAGTTAGAAGTAAAACTAAGCACAAAATGGAACCTAGGGTGACATAACATTGGCAGTAATTAAGTATAAAAGTAGAAGACATAATGGTTTTACAACAGTAATAACTGAAGGAGGAATAAAGCAGGCTAAGGATGGTGGGGCTCACCATAGCCAGAGGGAAGCCGGAGACTGATAACTTGACTACTACAAGGGCTGCTCAGAAGAGTCAATCCAACAGGTGCACATAAGAAACTATTTTACTAATTTTAGAATAAAAATGGATGTTATTAATTTTTCCAACATCAACTGTACACTTACAAGCATATTTTCCTAAGTGTGTGTAAACCAGAAGAGGAGAAGAGCCATTTGAATTGTTTCTGGAGTCCACAACCTCTTCCAGAATTACAGAACTCTGCTTCTTCATCTCCACAAGTATAAAAAATAAGGCTCTTTTCACACAATTCAACTTTGCTATTGACATTATAGAAATTCACATATATGATGGAGTAAATTAAAAAAGGGGTACAGTTATAGATTGTTTTTGTATTATGTATTGACTAAAATGTGTAGAGTTTGTTGCTTTAATTTTTTTTTCTTTCTTTCTTTTCTTTGAGATTTAGGTCATTGTTCTCAAGGGCTGACAAGCATGCCAGACACCTGAAGCTCCAACAAAAATGATAAGTACTATTATTGGCTAAAATTAGACAATTATAAATCATCAATGTTCAAGGAAAATGTAATACATAGTCATCCTTTTTATAAAAGAAAGATACTGAACATTTTATGTTGACCAATAAGGTAGGCCAAATTGAACTTTAAATTGTTAGTTAGATGGAGCATAAACATGGGGGAAGGGTACTGCTTCCTAGAATCCCTTCTGATGCATCAAGAGATGTTAGGAAGGAAGAGAAAAATCCAGAACTGTAGACTGTCAATCACAATGCAGCACAGCAGAACTGAATCCAACTACGCTGGTAATTTTGCAATTCAATTTCTCTTCTTTAACTTACTTAACAAAAGACTTACATCACAGAACAAAATGACATCTGACATTGTAAGCATATGAGAGACTGGCTGAGAAGCAAGCACTTTGAATGTTTCTAAAGTAAGGGAATATTAAGCATTGATAAGAGCAAGTAATGAAAAAGTCTTATCTAAGATTCTATTTGCAGCCTGCCTTTCCTGGCACTTTTATTTCTATCATTAAGAATTTGAGATCAAAGGTTGAATCTAATGTCCTTCTAATTTCACTTGTACTGTGCATTATTTTTAGTAAATCCCGATCTTGTCTAGAAATCTGTTGTCATACTGATAATATATTTTCACAATTTCTTTATTCCATTATTTCTTGTATCTCATCTTTGAATTTGGACATTAATTTCAAGTTAATACATTACATTTTTATTCAGGCAGTTTCTAAATTACAGATGTGTAGGAAGTAAAGGCAATCTAAGTACCTAGGTATTTTTTTCTTTCTCTTGCACATGGCTAATTGGATACAAATTATAGCTTTACTGATACTATGTTCATCTCCAGCACATTAAACATGATCTTTAGCAGGCATCAGTGCTAATGAGTCTAATGTAAGTCATGAGTCTAATGTAAGATCTATTTTTATTCATGTATTTTATGTGTATATCTCATGTGTTCAGGTGTCTGCTAGGTAAGAAATGAGTGTAAGGTCCTCTGGATCTGGAGATTTCAGGAATTTGTTAGCTCCTCAACATAGATACTGAGAAACCAACTCAGCAGTTCTACGAAGGCATCAAGCACTTTGACCCCTGAACAAAGTCTCCAGTACCTTATTATTCCTTTGTCATGCAATATTAATTTTCTCTGATAATACTTACAATTTTCTTTCATATAAACCATTATCAGTGAATTGCATGTAACCGTTGGTAAGCTTTGTCATACTTTTATTCAAAATACTATGAGAAAATGGTCTTTAAGTCTTAACATGTATTATCAATAAATTAGCACAAATTATCAATAAATACATTCCATCCACCTCTTTGTTCATCTTTCTTAATCAATATTTAATATTCTTTTCCTCTACTGTTTTAATAATCTTATTTCATTAATTTTTCTTATTTTACTGCATTTGTTGTGTAAGTTTTCACCTGGTTTATGTATGGTCAGTATTATGTGACTAAAAAGAGTTGCCTTGCAGTTTTTAAAATTAGTTTTCTTACTTCTCATGATTGCATTAATTTTCTCACAGTGTTGCAACAGACTACCAAAACCTGACTTTTCAGAAGATAATTAGTGTCTTATGGTTAAGACTACATTCAAGGTCAAGTTGTTCACAGTCATGTCTCTCACAGACTGTATGGATGACTCTTTTCTAGACTGTTCTTCTAGATCTCATCTCCACACTAGGAACAGTATGATCCTTCAGCCTGTAGCAACATGATTACATCTGCACATGCTGTCCCTTGTGTGTGTGTATCTCTCTGTCCAAAATTCCAAGGTATCAGTCAGGCTGTGTCAGAGGCTAACCATAATCTTGTCTTATCTCATATCCTATTTTTAATATAAATGATTCTTTTCTCAAATATGTTACATTCTGAGGCACTGTGGGTTACTATTTAAACAATGAACATTTAGAGAATTACAACAAATGACAACCACCCATGCATGTGATCCTGTATAATGCTGTAGAAGAAAATCTACATTTTTACTCTCATTTGCCTTTCTATTTTTATCTTTAAGATACTATTATAGATATTTGCATTTTTAACTTAAATACATATTTTAAGCATTATTTTAATCACATATTTAATATATCTATGACTAAAACTACAGCTGTAAAACTTGACAAGTTTTCCCTAACAATGAATCAATCTCTAAGTGTATCTATTATTACATATCTTTGGTCATAACTTCATTAAAATAACTTTTTTACATAGAAAATATTGGCTTTTGTCACTTCTATTTTTTTGTCAATTTCTTTGGATCAATAGACCAGTAATTTTACAAAATAGCATGTTATCTCTTGAGTAAAATTAAAAGAAAAATGTTTTCATTATTAGAGTGATGGAAATTTGCATGTGCATTTAGAATTTTGGTTGTAATGGTTTAGGCATCTCTTAGTTTTTGAATTTTGAACGTCTCTAAAGGCCTTTGTGTTGAAGACTCAGTGTCTAGATCTACTGGTTTCTTGCACTATTGGGTGAGGAGTAGAATTGAGGATATAATTCCTAATTAAGAGTACTTAGGTCACTGTGAGTACGTACACGAAAATTTGAAGATTTTATCTTTCACTATTCACTTTTTTCATTCATGATGACTATAAACAGTTACTTCTTTGTCCCTCCCTAAACATACTGCTGACATAATACACTGGACTAAACGATACTCGACACAAGACACAAGACAATTACCTTGGACTAGAATCCAAAGAAATATAAGATAAAGCATTGCATTTGAATGAAATAAAGCTAGCTACTAGTAAGTTATTTATGATTCTGGTTTCAGTGTTCCATACAAGAATAAAATATCTTAAGGAATATTAACATATATGGAAAATCTGTCTATAATCACCAGACAGTATAAAATATACCATAATATATAGCTTCAAATTATAGTTTGAGTTATAAAATGAGATTTGAGGTATAAATTTATTATAAAATTATGGGAGAAATGAAAATTTGTTTGGAACATTATAAGAATTTACAATTCTGAGGTCTCCTCAGCTTCTGGATATTATAAATAAGGCTGCTATGAACATAGTGAAGCACATGTCCTTACTATGTGTTGGAGCGTCTTTTGGGTATATGCCCACGAGTGGTATAGCTGAGTCCTCAGGTAATACTATGCCCAATTTTCTGAGGAACTGCCAGACTGATTTCCAGAGTAGTTGTACCAGCTTGCAATCCTACCAATAATGGAGGAGTGTTCGTTCCTCTTTTTCCACATCCATGCCAGCATCTGCTGTCACCTGAGTTTTTGATCTTAGACATTCTAACTGGTGTGAGGTGGAATCTCAGGGATGTTTTGATTTGGATTTCCTTGATGAACAAGAATGCTGAACATTTCTTTATGTGTTTCTCAGTCATTTGGTATTCCTCTGTTGAGAATTCTTTGTTTAGTTCTGTACCACAAATGTCCTTCAACAGAGGAATGGATACAGAAAATGTGGAACAGTTGCACAAGGGAGTATTTCTCAGCTATTAAAAACAATGAATTCATGAAATTCTTAGGCAAATGGATGGAATTAGAAAATACCATCCTGAGTGAGGTAACCCACTCACAAAAGAACACACATGGTATGTTCTCACTGATAAGAGGATATTAGCCCAAATGCTTGGAATACCCAAGATACAATTCATAGACCACGTGAAGCTCAAGAAGAAAGAAAACCAAAGTGTGGATGCTTCAATTCTTCTTAGAATGGGAAACAAAATACTCATGGAAGGAAACACAGAGACAAAGTGTGGAGCATAGACTAAAGGAAAGACCATCCAGAGACTTCCCCATCTGGGAATCCATTCTACATACAGATACCAAACTCAGACCCTATTGCAGACACCAAGAAGTGCTTGCTGACAGGAGCCTGATATATTTGTCTCCTGAGAGGCTGTGAGACAGCCTGACAAATACAGAGGCAGATGCTCATAGATAGCTATTAGACTGAGCACAAGGTCCCCAGAGGAAGAGTTAGAGAAAGGACTGAAGGAGCTGAAGGGATTTGCAGTCTCATAGGAAGAACAGTAATATCAACCAATCAGAACCCCCCGAGTTCCCAGGAACTAAACTACCAGCCAAAGAGTACACACATGGAGCGATCTATGGCTACAGCTACATATGTAGCAAAGAATGGGTTGGTCAGGCATCGATGGGAGGAGAGGGCCTTGGTCCTGGGAAGGCTTGATGCCTCAGTGTAGGGGAATGGCAGATATGGGAGGGGGGAATGGGTAAGTGGGTGGGTGAGCACCCTCATAGAACCAGGGTGTGTGAGGATGGGATAATAAGTTTCCAGAGGGGAAACTGTTAAAGTGGATAACATTCTACATGTAAATAAATAAAATATCCAGTTAAAAAAAAAACAGAAAAAAACGAAATTTATGTATCTGGAAAAAACATGTCAATAACTGAAACTGTGAGTTGTTATTATTATTAACCAATACACATTGGTACTGATCAGTGCTTTTTTTTATCATTTGTGAACAACTTACATATACATATATACATTTGTACATATGTTTTATAAATTCACCACATGTAAGATTTAAGCATTAATATTTAGTTGAATAACTGAAATTATTTTATACATTTATGCACCATGTTAATCATTCAAAATATATTTAATGAAGAAAATCACTTTTTACAGTCAAGTAAACAGTTTTATGAGAAAGACTTTAATGTAGAAAACATGGGATTACTTAAGAAAATTTACATAGGAAAAACATTACCTCTAATTGGAAGAACAAAGTAATGATTACTCTAAGCTAACATTCTAGAAAAAATCTTATAAAATATAAGAAGGGCTATTATTATAATGACAGAAGTTCAAATGAATATCTTTTGCCCAATTAAACATTCATATTTTTGTGGGAAGAATCAGTGAGATCTTGAAACATTTAAAAAATAAACTGTTTGGTACATTTATTTAAAGTCCAACAGATTTGTAATTCAATTCAGTGAAACCATCCTTAGTGAGTAAATGAGTTTATGGTTCACAAGGACAAGAGCTAGACCTGAAAGTATGATCAAAAGGTTTGAGAAAGGCTAACATAGCTGATCGTAGTCACTAGAGAATTTGCAAGTGTATGTCATCCCTGAAGAATACTTCACAGAACAAACTTCTTTACCTGTTGTCCTTGCCTGTATAATATGGGAATAATGGTTGTCAAACTTATCTGACTGCAGAACCTTTAGATGTCTCACTAACTATTCCGACAATTTGTTCCACTGACAACATTAATTAAAACCCCTAATAAAACATGAAAATTACAAATATTAATATTCGTTAATTAAATAACTCTTTTTTGTGATTTATTCTATTTACTTAAAATATGTTTTTAAATGTTAACAAATTCAGATAAATTGAAATCATGTAACTTTTCTCATTATAATACAATAAAAGTTTTAAAAAAAAACCCTCTACAAAAAAAAAAAAAAAAAGGACAGATTCACATACAAGACAGCCTTCTTTAGGCAGGCACAAATTCAGACTCATGTATTAGACAGAGGATGAAAGATACAAGGAACATTAAGTAGAGAATTAAACTCTGCTCTTGCTCTTGGTCAAATAACTCCAAAGAGATGTGTTTTTATTTCTGTTCTTACTGCAACACCGTTGGGTTACAGGTAACTCAAATTTCATCATTAATTCATGTACCTTTCTTTTTCTTTTTTTAATTAGGTATTTTCTTTATTCACATGTACATTTTCCCTTTCCCTTTTGGAGGGGACTCCAAAACAAACAAACAAACAAACAAAAAAACAAGAACAAACCCCCTTTGCTCCCCCCTCCCCATGCCTGCCACCCCACCCTCTCCCACTTATTGGCCCTGGCATTCCCCTACACTGGAGCACAAAACCTTCACAAGGCCGAGGTCCTCTACTCCCATTGATGATCGAATCCGCAACCCTCTACTATACACCTGCCGCCAGTACATTCAATCCCACCCTGTATAGTCCCTGATTGGTGGTTGGGTCCCTGGGAGCTCCGAGGGCACTAGTCAGTAATTGTTGTTCGTCCTAAGGGGCTGCAAACCCCCCAGCTCCATAGAACCCTTCTCTAACTCCTTCATTGGGGACTGTGCACTCAGTTCAATGAATGGCTGTGAGCCTCTACATCTGTATTAGTCAGGCAGGATCTATTATTATTTGAGTAATAATAAACTGACAGAGATGCATTTCAACATGTGACCTATAGAGAAGATGGGTGCCTGAAATTGTTCCAAGATACAACTATTGTTTTATAGTTTTTTATAACACGTTTTTTGTCTGTTAATAAAAATTAGAGATCAAATATACATATATTTAGAATTTAAAATATATTAATGATCTAAATTTTCAAAATTACTGTAGAAAGTGAGTTAATAACATTTATATTAATATGAAACTATTGATAATTTTTTTAAAAATAAACTCACTCAAGAACAATGGGTATGAAAGTTTTGGTTGATTCAGAGAAGTGTTCTTTTATCTGTGCAAGAAAACTACAGCACTTTCAAAGTCCTCAGCAAGCAGAAGTATTGGCTTATCACAGGAAGTGTGTCTTTTACTACAACATTTTTCACATATCAAGGTTCTTTCTTAGTCATTGTATTTTCAGGACCTTTTTATTGTCTGCTACTAGTATACATTCTTATTATATTTTTGGTGCTATCTATTAATTCATTTCCCTTTGTCTAGGTTTGGTGGTGAGTATTCAATTTATTTATGCTTTAACTTTTATTAATAAATCATATAGAAATATCAAATGTCCTCCAATAAAATTTTCTGTATATTGTATAGCTATTGAAATATTTTGTTGTTTTTGTTAGAAAGTATACTAGTTTAATTTGAATAGTTGTTTGATACAAATATTCCCTGATGGAAGGAGAAAATGGTATTTTTAGAGAAAATATTACTACCATCTTTTAAAGGTCTTATAAAATATTTGCCCAAAAGCTATAATATATTAGAATAGACATAATCAGGGACATAGATGTAATTTTAATATTGTTAGATTCTTTCATTAAATATAGAATAATATAATATTAATTTAAGATGCCTCATGACTATTTAAAGATACTTCTTACTGTCATTAGAATATTAAAAATGTAGGTGTAAACACCTACATTAAACACACAATAAAAAGGATACCTAAAAATAAATGCTAAAAGAAAAGAAAGCAGCTGATCAGTGGGCAACAAAAATGGAGAAATATGATTAATTGACATCAAGGTGCAAGGGAATAAAATTAAATTAATCCATACCTAACTACATTTAATCAGAAGCCTAAATTCTGGAATTAAGATCAGATATTGTTACTATGACTTACAACAGATAACTTCTCAATTATACTATGTAAAAAATGTTTTAAATGTGCTAAATGATTAAAAATGTATACAAAGAAACCATCAAAAACAGACAGTCCATTAATAAAATCCACCTAAGTTTATAAACTGAACAACAATTCTTCAAAGTAAATGAAGCCAAGGTGACAATTCTTTAAATTCTGTACAGAAAATAAGTTAGTAACTAAGACATCTTTCATTTTCTGACATAATTGGTTGCAAAATGATTTCTCTGCAGTTGTATAGATAATCCATAAACAAACAAAAAATATTTTGTATTTATACACTGCCTAATAGACAGAAACTAGAGACAAGAGACCAGAAAGTCCAGAGACCTATCTAAGGAAAAATCAAATATGACTGTCAGTAAATAAATAAATTAATAAATAAATAATAAAATGATTCCTAATGATATTTTCTGTACTCAGACATAGTGTATTATCCAATCATCATCAGAGAGGCTTCCTCTGATAGCAGACAGGAGATGGTGCAAAGACCCATAGCCAGACCTTATGCAAATGGAGAGTCTAAACATCCTATTCCTTCTCTCGTAGCTCTGTGTACACTGTAGAGAGGGGGAGGAAAGACTGCAGAATGGACAGAATACTCTAGAAGAATATTGCTCACCACTGAATCAAGTGAGCATGGCTCATAGAGAATGCAGCAGCAAGCACGAGGTCTGCAGGATCTGCACCAGATCCTCTGGGTCTCTATGCTATGGCTGTTAGCTTGGTGTTTTTGTGAGACTCCTAACAGGGGAACAGATATGTTTCTGACCATTTTTCCTACTATTGGGACTCCTTTCCTCCTATTGCTTTGCCTTGATATGAGCGCATTTGCTTTCTCTTACTGAATCTTTTGCTTTTGCGTTTGGTTGTTGTGTCTTGGAGGCCTCTTTTCTGAAGGGAACTGGAAATGTAGTGAATCAAGGGAAGAGAGGAAGTGTGGGGAAAGCTGGGAGGAGTAGAGGAAATGGTTACTGTAGTTGGAATGTATTGTATGAATAGCATTAAGTTAAAATTTAAAAAAAAAGAGAGATTAACATAAGTATTATGAATAAGCCTCGCATCGAACTAATTAAGTTTATCAGTAACTTGAGTCACAGTTTTATTTACATTCTTTATATTTTTATAGTTACTGAAGCTGAAAGTGGTTTGCAATAGAACATTAAGTTTTTAAAACTATTTTATGTTTGGGTTCTTTGGAAAGTACCAGTAAAGTAATGTTCTGACATTGTTCATGGATGCCTTCACCAAACTCATTTTTGTCATCACTTGTTTAAGAATATCTGTATCTATATGTGGGAAGTCACAAGATAAAAAATTTTTCTTTTTTACTGGTCATTTTATTCATTTACATTTCAAATGTTGTCCCCTCCACAAACCAGTTCCCTTCCCTTTGCTTCTATGAGGGTGCTCTCCCACCCAACCACCCACTTCTGGCTCACCCCTCACTCCCCTAAGCTCAAGCATCAAGCCTACACAGTAATAAAAGTCTCCCCTCCAACTGATACCAGATAAGGCATTCCTCTGCTACATAAATAGTTGGAGCCATGGATCCCTCCATGTATATTCTTTGCTTGGTGGTTTAGTCCCTAGGAGTTTGGGGTGGTGGTGTAGGGTTAGTTGATATTGTTGTTCTTATGGGGTTGCAATCCCATTCAGCTTCTTCAGTTCTTCCCCTAACTCATCCATTGGGGTCCCTGTGCTCAGTCCTATGATTAGCTGTGTCTGTATCTGCATGGTCAGGCGCGGGCAGAGCCTTTCAGGGAACAGCTATACCAGGCTCTTGTCTACAAGCACTTCTTGGTGTCAGGTTTTGGTGTCTACAGATACAATCAAATCCTAGATGAGGTGGTCTCTTGGTGGCCCTTCCTTCAGTCTCTGCTCCAGTTTTTGTCCCTGCATTTCCTTTTGATAAGAAGAAAATATATTTCTTATGATGTTCTCTCAGTATTTCATCCAGTCTATTGGATTATCTTGACATCATACATTTTACACACACACACACAGAAAAATAAAAATCCTATGTCTTATGTGAAATTTTTTCTCCCTCTTTGTAAACATAATCTATCATGATCACTTAATATTTAATGAACTACCGTCACTCATGACAAAAATAAAGAGTCCATATTTTTTCTTGATTTAAACTTACTGTTATTTGCTTCTTGTCTCTGTTGATGATGAACCTATTATTGCCTTGAATATCTGGCTTTTCTTTAACAATTAAAATAAACACCCATCTTTATGTTCTTATATTTGCATAACATGGAGATTAGCCATTTTACTTCAATATAAAGTTTTAAACTACTAGTATATTAAAACCATGATTATTCCATCTACTTCTAACTTTGAAATATGCAATTTTAACAAAATCTATTGTGACAACTTTACATTCTGAGGGTGCTATAAGTCATTTTGGAATTTGTGTTGATAGATCACTGTCAATGAATTATATTTTTATTAAATTCAGTCTTTAAAAATTATTGCAAAACGTTAGCTAAAGTTAATGCTGGTTTGATAGAGTAGACACCTGATTTAATTTCCAACAAAATTAATGTCTAAACTGTCATTGTTTCAAGTTTTTTTAAAAAAATTTCATTATTACAATTCTGTAATCCTTTCTCCTTGCTTCACATTACCTTTTTTATTAATGGTAGAAAGTATATGGATAGTTTTCGTTTTAACTGTAACTCTACCACTTCAGTTTTATCAACATTCTAACTGTATTTCCTCTATTTTTAAATATAATTTTTGTTTTTAAGCTTTGTATTTATAACTAAGTAAAATATTCCTGCTAACAAAATCATTTCTGCTTTAAAATTCTCTTTGAAGGAGTTTAATTACTTATTTATCCATAAGGGATATATTTTAGTTTTGCTTAATATAACTTCAAACTAACATTTTTCTGTTTTTTTTTAACAATGCACAGAAATTTTATTTTTGTTACCTAATGAAAATACTTTTTTTTTTTTTTTAGATAATTTCTTTATTTACATGTAAATTTTCCCTTTCCCAGGTTCCCCTCCAAAAAACAAACAAACAAACAAACAAAAACAACAAGAACAAACTTCTTTTGCTTCCCCCCTCCCCATGCCTGCCACCCCACCCTCTCCCACTTATTGGCCCTGGCATTCCCCTACACTGGGGCACAGAACCTTCACAGGGCCTAGGTCCTTTCCTCCTACTGATGATCAAATTTGCAGTCCTCTACTATACACATGCTGCCAGAACATTCAGTCCCACCCTGTATAGTCCTTGATTGGTGGTTGGGTCCCTGGGAGCTCTGAGGGTACTAGTTAGTAATTGTTGTTTGTCCTAAGGGGCTGCAAACCCTTCAGCTCCATAGAACCTTTCTCTAACTCCTTCATTGGGGACAGTGTACTCAGTTCAATGAATGGCTGTGAGCCTCTACCTCTGTATTAGTCAGGTATTGTAAGAACCTCTCAGGAGATAGCTATATGCTTGTCCATCCTTTAGTCTCTGCTCCATAGTTAATCTCTGCCACTCTTTCTGTGTGTGTTTGGTTCCCCTTTTTAAGAAGGAATGAAATGTCCACATTTTGGTCTTCCTTCTTCTTAAGTTTCTTGTGGTTTGTGGGTCATTCTTCCTATATTCCAGACTTCTGGGCTAATAACCACTTATCAGAGAATACATACCATGTGTGATCTTTTGTGATTGGGTTACCTCCACTCAGGATGATACTCTCCAGATCCATCCATTTCCCTAAGAAT